>CM053029.1:276101588-276118131 GCA_028564925.1 Lithobates sylvaticus | reverse complement strand
TACCTATAGTGTGTTTGTGTCAGCACCCATAGGACTTATAGTGTGTTTGTGGCAGCACACATAGGACCTATATTTTCTTGTCAGCACACATAGTACCTATAGTGTGTTTGTGTCAGCACCCATAGGACTTATAGTGTGTTTGTGGCAGCACACATAGGACCTATATTTTCTTGTCAGCACACATAGTACCTATAGTGTGTTTGTGTCAGCACCCATAGTACCTCTAGTGTGTTTGTGGCAGCACACATAGGACCTATATTTTCTTGTCAGCACACATAGTACCTATAGTGTGTTTGTGTCAGCACCCATAGGACTTATAGTGTGTTTGTGGCAGCACACATAGGACCTATATTTTCTTGTCAGCACACATAGTACCTCTAGTGTGTTTGTGTCAGCACCCATAGGACCTACAGTGTGTTGTGAGCACACATAGGAGCTCTATTTTTTTATACAATATACACTACCCACTACAATGGCTGGAAGACCGCCAAGGAGAGGCAGACGGTCCCGAGGCAAGAACACAGGGCAAGCAGGCTCTGTTTCTAGAGACAACAGTGCTGGTCGTGGACGTGGTCGTGCATCGTCATCAGCACGTGGCCATGGGACACGCTTGTCTTTGTTTTCGGCAGCTGGACATGTTGAGCCGCATCATGCCGAAGGCTTGGTAGAATGGATGACCAAGCCCTCCTCATCCTCCTCATCCTCTCTCACCCAGGCTCAGGGTACTGGCAGAGCAGCTGCCAACGCGTACTCAATGGCATCATCAGCCACCCCTTCCCTAGACCCACCATGTCCTCCTGAGGAGTCGCCCGAACTGTTTGAACACAGTGTTGGGTACATGCTCCAGGAGGATGCCCAACGATTCGAAGGCTCGGATGATGATACCCAGCTTGAGGAAGGCAGTAGTGTGCGCGCAGAGAGAAGGGATGCTGAAGGACAGCAATCTGGCAGTAATGTTCCACCAGCTGCAGCTTACTGCCAGGTTTGCTCTAGTTGTGAAGAGGGAGGGGATGATGAGGTCACTGACTCCACGTGGGTGCCTGAAGGGAGAGAGGAGGAGGAGGAGGAGGAGGATGCGGCGGCACATGTCAACGAGGCAGGATGCCCCTTGGAGGTGAGCTAGAGGCCAGCACACCAACTAAATCACACCGCAGAGCTCCGCCTGTGCAGGGCGCTGCCTCTGCACGTTATCACAAAAGTTCTTTGGTGTGGGCCTTTTTTGAGACGAGTGCATCAGATCGCACCACTGCTATTTGCAATATTTGTCTCAAGCGTATCTCGCGTGGCCAAAACATCAGCCGCTTGGGCACCACAAGCATGAGCAGACATATGTCGGCCTGCCATGCAGCTCGTTGGCAAGCGCACATTAAAGACCCACACCAAAGAACAAAGCGGACCTCTCCTTGCTCCTCATCAGCTGGGATCTCCATCCCCACTATATCTTCAGTCCTCTCTGAAAGCTGCTCTGAGAGGACTGAAGGTGTAGAATTAGGTGTGTCACAACCAAGTACTTGCAGTACACCGACGTCTGATTGTAGCAGGCAAATTTCCCTGCCCCAGCTGCTGGACCGTCGAAAGAAGTATACTCCCAGCCATCCACATGCCCAGCGGTTGAATGCTAGCTTGGCTAAATTGCTAGCACTTCAACTGCTGCCTTTTCAGTTGGTAGACTCGACACCCTTCCGTAAGTTTGTTCAATGTGCAGTTCCTCAGTGGCAGGTTCCCAAACGCCACTTTTTCTCACGGAAGGCGATTCCGTCTCTCTACCGGCATGTGGAAGGCAATGTCTATGCCTCGCTGGACAGGGCGGTCAGCGGTAAGGTGCATATTACCGCTGACTCATGGTCCAGCAGGCATGGACAGGGACGTTATCTGTCTTTCACGGCCCATTGGGTCACTCTATTGGCAGCTGGGAGGGATGCAGGACAAGGTGCAGTAGTGTTGGAGGTTGTTCCGCCACCACGCCTCCAAAATGCTACTATTGGTTGTGACACACCTCTCTCCTCCACCCCCTCCTCTTCCTCCATGGCCTCTTCGAGTGCTCTGTCCTCGGAACCAGCGGTGCTCCGTAGGCGTACAAGGGGCTACGCGAGTACGCAGGCAAAAAGATGCCATGCCGTGCTTGCGCTGGTGTGTTTGGGGGACAGGAGCCACACTGGGCCAGAGGTTCTGGCAGCTCTGCAGGGGCAGGCCGAGAGGTGGTTGACGCCACGCCAGCTTAAGCCAGGAATGGTCGTTTCTGACAATGGCACCAACCTCCTCTCCGCCCTGCGACAGGGGCAGCTCACCCATGTGCCCTGTATGGCTCACGTCCTTAACCTGGTGGTGCAGTGGTTCTTGGGCAGGTACCCAGGCTTACAGGATGTCCTGAGGCAGGCCAGGAAAGTCTGTGTGCATTTCCGCCAATCTTATAATGCCAGTGCTCGGCTGGCTGAGCTGCAAAAGGAGCTGAACCTGCCCAAGAACCGCCTAATATGTGACATGCCCACCAGGTGGAACTCAACGTTGGCCATGCTGCAGCAACTGCACACGCAGCAGAGGGCCATCAATGAGTACCTTTGCGACTACGGCACCAGGACAGGGTCAGGGGAGCTTGGCTTTTTTTCCCCACGCCAGTGGAGCATGATCAGGGATGCATGCACTGTCCTCTCACCATTTGAGGAGGCCACGAGGATGGTGAGCAGTGACAGTGCATGCATCAGTGACACTGTACCTCTTGTCCACCTGTTGGAGCATACGCTGCGTGGGATAATGGACAGGGAACTTGAGGCAGAACAGAGGCAGGAAGAGGAGGACTTCCTTGCCTCTCAAGGCCCCCTTTATCCAGACAGTGTTCCTTCTCTCCCACCCATCACACAGGAAGAGGATGAGGAGGAGGAGGAGCATTGTGTGAGCATGGAAGTGGAGCCTGGCACTCAGCATCAGCATCAGCAGCAGCAGTCTTTTAGGGATGATGTACAGTCCCAACAAACCAGTGGACTTGTACGTGGCTGGGAGGAGGTGGCTGGCGATCATGTCGTCCTCAGTGACCCAGAAGACTCCGGACCGATTGCCTTAGCTAACCTCGTTGCATGGCCTCCCTGATCCTGCAAAGCCTGCGGAAGGATCCTCGTATTCTTTCGGATCAAGGAGAGGGACCATTACTGGCTGGCCACTCTCCTTGATCCACGGTACAAGGGTAAGGTTGCAGACCTTATCTTGCCGTCGCAGAGGGAGCAGAGGATGAGACATCTCAGGGAGGCCTTGCAGAAAGGTCTGTGCAACGCGTTCCCAGAAACTGGGATGTTACAAACTCCTGGTCCTGGACGACGAGTTGCTGAGGCTTCGGTCAGTAGCAGAAGGAGCGGTGGGGAAGGTGGACGTCTGACTGATGCGTTCAGACAATTTTTTAGTCCGCAGCCCCAAGGTATGATCGGTTCCAGCAACCACATGGTGCAGGAATACCTAGGGGCAAGGTCAGACTTGGACACCTTTCCCACCGAAAATCCTCTGGCTTACTGGGTCTTGAGGATGGATCACTGGCCAGAGCTTGCACAGTATGCAATTGAGCTACTGGCCTGTCCTGCATCCAGCGTTCTTTCCGAACGCACATTCAGTGCTGCTGGAGGATTTGTCACTGATCACAGGGTGCGCCTGTCCACCGACTCGGTTGATCGACTGACCTTCATAAAAATGAATCAGTCTTGGATCACCACCAGCTACCAGGCACCTGAAGCGGATATAAATAGGAAGGCCAGCATGGTGGCCTGCAATTATGGGAGGAGCCCGGAGGGTATAAATACCAGACCTCTCCACGCGGCTGGTGTCGGTTCTAGCGCGCCGTATTACACGTCACCAGGCCGACAAGCAACTCAGTACACGTTCCTGAGTTGTCCGACGCTCCTCGTTCCAGATTACGGATTCGATTCCCGATCGCACCCCCAGTTCGTTCCGCTTCAGCGTCGCAGGTCAGTAAGTCGTCCCTTGGTCTCCTATACAACAGGATCGGACCACCCCTTTCTCTTTCCAGGCACCAGGTCTCCCAGGCTTGACCCCAACAGAGACTCTATCACTAGGGCAGCAAGCAGCAGACGCCATGTCTCTGGCCGGCAGCGACAATCTCAACCCCGCCCCATCACCTCCCGAAGCGGGCCCGGCAGACAACTTCGCACAAGCCTTCAGAGCTTGGACCATCCCCAGACTCTCAGCCGAGCTGAGGCGCAGGAACATCCCCTACCCCATCACGGCCAGGAAAGCTGAACTGTTCAGGCTACTGTTCCCAAGCCCATCCCCACCAAACCCACCAGACACGCAGGCATCACTACAATCAATTGCCTCGGCAGTGTCCCAGCTACACACGCTGGTCTCCTCCCTATCAACTACCATCTCTGACGTCCAGGCCAGAGTGGGGACCTTGGAGCTCCAGCAAGTTACCCCCACTCCACCAGCTGTCGCCCCCGCCACCCCCACATCATGCATTACAAGAATCCGGACCCGATCCGACCATGTCCGCTATCCCTCACTGGTCTCAACTAACCCCAGTCTGAGTCACCACCTTCACGGCGCCACCAGTCTCATAAACCTCTCATTGTCACACAACACGCTGAAAGCCTACCAAGCTGCTTGGAGGACGTACCTACGGTTTCTGGACACATGCCACGGGGGGTCACCAGGGGACCTCCACCATATCCTAGCCTTCATTTCCCACTGCTACACTCGGCTGGCGTTATCACACAATACCATCAAACTTTATCTAGCCGGTATCCAGCATTTCATTTCCTTACAAGACCCTTCTAAACCATCTTTGTTCGCTTCCCACGCAGTCAAGGCAATCCTGCGCGGCATCCTCAAAAAACAGCCGCAGGTCAATGCCAAACGCCTCCCAGTAACCGGTGCCATTTTCCGGGATTTATCGATCATGCTCTCGCATTCCCCTTTTGGCCTTTTTCCCAGCCTGGTCATCCAGGCTGCCATGTACCTGGCCTTCTACGGCTTTTTACGGCCCAGCGAGTTTTCAGTTACTGGCCCTAGCTGCAAGACGCTACGCAGGCGGCACCTCGTACGCCATCAGACCTTTTTCATCCTGCACCTCGAGGCATCCAAAACGCAGCAGACTGGCCCAGGCATTGACATCAAACTGTTCGAAACTCTCAATGCCTGGTGCCCCGTGGCAGTTCTAGATCAGCTACTAGCACACCTACCTGATCCCTCACCTGACAGCCCGTTGCTACCATTTCCGGTCAGACCCCTTAGTAGCAATCAATTCGTCACGCACGTCAGGATTCTCCTCCGCAACTTAGGTCTTGACCCAGCGAAATTCTCAGGTCACTCCTTTCGCATCGGAGCAGCCTCCGCGGCCTCCCGCAATGGAGTCCCCGATCACGTGATCAGGAGGATGGGATGATGGAAGTCCACCTGTTTTGCCCGTTACATTCCCGATCCCCAGACCGAAATGTCCCGGGCCTTCAGTAACCTTGCCTTGTAGCATTTGCCTTTACCAAACAAATAAACCATTACCTCCCTAAAAACAAGTCTTTTGCGCCCTTTTCTTAACTACTCTCCTAGCAGAAAGGGCCTCACGGCCCAGCTCACCAGGGCTTACCTTACGGTAGACCAGGGCACACTTCAGGTCTAGTTTGTTGTCTGTCTTGTGGCGTGTTTATGTTTTGCTCCTTCACATCATTATGGACCGAGGGCTCCGACCATAAATAGGAAGGCCAGCATGGTGGCCTGCAATTATGGGAGGAGCCCGGAGGGTATAAATACCAGACCTCTCCACGCGGCTGGTGTCAGTTCTAGCGCGCCGTACCCGCCCACCCATTCCCTTTCTCAGAACACTCTGATATGGTTCTCTACAGAAACAGCCATTACTTCTCAGGTAAGCGCCCTTTTCTTAACTACTCTCCTAGCAGAAAGGGCCTCACGGCCCAGCTCACCAGGGCTTACCTTACGGTAGACCAGGGCACACTTCAGGTCTAGTTTGTTGTCTGTCTTGTGGCGTGTTTATGTTTTGCTCCTTCACATCATTATGGACCGAGGGCTCCGACCATAACTGAATAATTTATAATGTCACATCCCTTCAAGACTGCCTATGCTGATGCTGAGTGACTGTCCTGTTATGTTCACTGACTATCCTCTTCCTCCTCCTCAATGATCCATTCCTTGATAGCTTGGAAGAACATTTTTGTTTCTGGGTGCCACCACACCAGTGCCTAAGGCACAATTTTTTCAGCCCCTGTATAACAGGGGCGTGTAATTACAATTTTTTTTTTAAAAATGCTTTGCAACAGGTGTGACTGCTGTGCTCCAAGTACAGTATCTTTGAGGGGTTGCAGTGTTGTGGCACCAGCACCGTTGCCTAAGGCACAGTTTTTCAGCCCCTGTTTAACAGGGGCGTGTAATTACAATTTTTTAAGCAATGCTTCGCAACATGTCGGACTGCTGTGCTCCAAGTACAGTATCTGTGAGGGGTTGCAGTGTTGTGGCACCAGCACCAGTGCCTAAGGCACAATTTTTCAGCCCCTGTTGGGGCGTGTAATTACAATTTTTAGGCAATGCTTTGCAACAGGTCTCATTGCTGTGCTCAGAGTACAGTATCTGTGAGGGGTTGCAGTGTTGTGGCACCAGCACCAATGCCTAAGGCACAATTTTTCAGCCCCTGTTTAACAGGGGCGTGTAATTACAATTTTTTAAGCAATGCTTCGCAACACGTCTGCCTGCTGTGCTCCAAGTACAGTATCTGTGAGGGGTTGCAGTGTTGTGGCACCAGCACCAGTGCCTAAGGCACAATTTTTCAGCCCCTGTTTAACAGGGGCGTGTAATTAAAAAATTTTAAGCAATGCTTCGCAACATGTCTGACTGCTGTGCTCCAAGTACAGTATCTGTGAGGGGTTGCAGTGTTGTGGCACCAGCACCAGTGCCTAAGGCACAATTTTTCAGCCCCTATTGGGGCGTGTAATTACTATTTTTAGGCAATGCTTTGCAACAGGTCTCATTGCTGTGCTCAGAGTACAGTATCTGTGAGGGGTTGCAGTGTTGTGGCACCAGCACCAATGCCTAAGGCACAATTTTTCAGCCCCTGTTTAATAGGGGCGTGTAATTACAATTTTTTAAGTAATGCTTCGCAACACGTCTGACTGCTGTGCTCCAAGTACAGTATCTGTGAGGGGTTGCAGTGTTGTGGCACCAGCACCAGTGCCTAAGGCACAATTTTTCAGCCCTGTTCAACAGGGGCATGCAATTACAAATCTTGATCTAATAACTCACAGCAGGGTCCATTCCTGTGCCCACCAAGAGTAACTGTGAGGGCTTACAGTCTTGTGGCAACACCGTCCACCACCACCACCCACCAAAGGCCCAATTTTTCTGCCCTGTTCAACAGGTGCATGCAATTACAAATCTTGATCTAATAGCTCACAGCAGGGCCCATTCCTGTGCCCACCAAGAGTAACTGTGAGGGCTTACAGTCCTGTGGCAACACCGTCCACCACCACCA
Organism: Lithobates sylvaticus; assembly: GCA_028564925.1. Taxonomy (NCBI): domain Eukaryota; kingdom Metazoa; phylum Chordata; class Amphibia; order Anura; family Ranidae; genus Lithobates; species Lithobates sylvaticus. The sequence goes on along the minus strand of CM053029.1, from coordinate 276,110,657 downwards.
CCACCACCACCAAAGGCCCAATTTTTCTGCCCTGTTCAACAGGTGCATGCAATTACAAATCTTGATCTAATAACTCACAGCAGGGCCCATTCCTGCGCCCACCAAGAGTAACTGTGAGGGCTTACAGTCTTGTGGCAACACCGTCCACCACCACCACCACCACCAAGAAAGGCCCAATTTTTCTGCCCTGTTCAACAGGGGCATGCAATTACAAATCTTGATCTAATAACTCACAGCAGGGCCCATTCCTGCGCCCACCAAAAGTAACTGTGAGGGCTTACAGTCTTGTGGCAACACCGTCCACCACCACCACCAAAGGCCCAATTTTTCTGCCCTGTTCAACAGGTGCATGCAATTACAAATCTTGATCTAATAACTCACAGCAGGGCCCATTCCTGTGCCCACCAAGAGTAACTGTGAAGGCTTACAGTCTTGTGGCTACACCAACATCTAATGGGGCAAATTTCTGCAGAGTATATACGGCAGGCCCCTACTTTCAAACATCCAACTTACAAACGACTCCTACTTGCAAACGGAAAGAGAAAACTGGAAGTGAGAGGAAATCTACCCCTAGGAAGGGAAATTCGATCCTGTTAGATTTAATTTGGGAAAAAGGTATCTCCTCTCTACTGATGCTTTATCACCAATCCTTGTTTCAATTAAAACCCCACTTTTCCAAAAACATTTGTCATTGGGATGGAAAGTGAGGTGAAATGTTCTGAACAGATGTGCAAAGACAGCAAATGTTACAGGGGTGATAACCCCTCCCTATGTTCTCCAAAAAGCTTAAAAATAGATTTTTTTTGGGGATGGAGCTACACTTCATAATGTACCTGTTCAGATTCTACTTAAGAACAAACCTACAGTCCGTGTCTTGTTTGCACCGCCTGTATACTGCTGTTCAGAGTATATAGGGTTGTAGGTATAGGGTTTTATTTTGGGTGCGGGGTCCCCCTTAATATACATACAAGACCCAAAGAGGCTGGGGTGGGGGGGGGGGGGGGGGGGGTTGATGGGGTAGCCATGCCATTTTTCGCAAGGATTTTCAGCCATATGGCCAGGACAAGACATGACATTAAAGCCGCAAGTGGTTTTAAATGGCTTCTTTTTTTTCCTTTACAAAAGTCATTTTGTGCAGGGACAGTTCTAAACACGGGAAACACATGCCACTTCACAGGCATACTTTAGACACCCCCCAGGTACCATATTTAACCACTTTCCGACCGGCGCACGACGATGTAAGTCCCTTTATTGAAGAGGGATATCTCGGTAACGGCAGCAGCTGCTGCCACAACCGAGATATCCATCTCTTCAGGCGCCGGTCGGCATTCCGATAATGGTGGTCATCGCGGCGGATTCGCCGCGAGATCACCGTTATTGGTGGCGGGAGAGGTGCCCCCCCCTCCCGCCGATCTCCCGCGCCTTCCGCCTCTTACCGGAACCGTCGGCAGCGGCGGAGGCGATCGGGTCCGTTCCCTGCCTGTGCATAGAGATGAGTGACGCTAAGATGACCGCCACTCATCTCTATACCATAGGAGGGCTGAAGCGACGTCAAAAATGTCACTTCCGCCCATACGTCTTAAAGAGGAATTTACAAATGTCATTTTTTTAAATAACATATTTTTTTTTATTTATTTTTTTATTTTTCTTTTTTTTCATTGAAGTCCAAATATGAGATCTGAGGACTTTTTGACCCCAGATCTCATATTTAAGAGGACCTGTCATGCATTTTTTCTATTACAAGGGATGTTTACATTCCTTGTAATAGGAATAAAAGTGAGCCAATTAATTTTATTTTTTTAAAAAAAAAACAGTAAGTAAAAATAAATAAAATCAAAAAGAAAAAGGAAAATAATGAAAAACAAAAAAATAAAATTTTTTTAAATGCGCCCCGTCCCGACGAGCTCATGCGCAGAAGCGAACGCATTTGTGAGTACCCGGGGGTGTTCGGCTCACCCCTACCAGACACACAGAAAACTGATCCCACATGATTTAACCACTTCCCGACCGCCCCATGTACATATACGTCAACAGAATGGCACGTACAGGCAAAAGGACGTACCTGTACGTGCCATTCTTCAGGCGGTTGGGGGGTCCGATCGGACCCCCCTCCGCCGGCGGGGACGGTCGGGATCGCTTCAGGAGCGATCCGGGACGAGGGGACGGCCAGTGGTTTCTGGCCACCCCCTCGCGATCGCTCCTGGCGAATGAGAAGCTTCCCCTTCCTGTCTATTGTATAGACAGGAAGGCGGAAGTGATGTCACGCTCGGTGCGCCGGTCTATGTGACCGGAACGCCGAGGAGTGAACATGTACAGGTTAGTGCACAAACAGTACACTGACACCAGTACACATAGGCACACAATCCACCCCCCTGTCACCCCCAGATCACCCCCCAGATCACCCCCTCCCCCCCCAGTCACAGTGTCACTAATTGCAGTGATCATTTATTTACTGATCACTGCATTTAGTGTCAGTGTGACTGTAATAACTGTCAGGGCAGTTAGTTTTAGGTCCTAGGTAGCCCCCTACCCCCCCCCCCTAATAAAGGTTTAACCCCCTGATTGCCCCTAGTTAACCCCTTCACCCCCTTTTGCCAGTGTCACTAAGCGATCGTTTTTCTGATCGCTGCATTAGTGTCGCTAGGTAACCATTTTTTTTTTTTTTTTTTAACCGCCATGTTTATATAGGTTCATAAATAGGTTTATAGGTCAGGTACCCCCATATTACAACCTAAATAAAGGTTTTAACCCCCTGATTGCCCCTAGAGTTAACCCTTTCACCAGTGATCACCGTATAAGTGTCACTGGTGACGCTGGTTAGCCAGTTAGTTATTTCGTTATTTAGGTTCCCCGTCAGGTTTTTATATAGCGTCAGGTACCCCCATATATTACCTAATAAAGGTTTTAACCCCCTGATTGCCCCTAGTTAACCCTTTCACCCCCTTTTGCCAGTGTCACTAAGCGATCGTTTTTCTGATCGCTGCATTAGTGTCGCTAGGTAACCAGTTTTTTTTTAGGTTAACCGCCATGTTTATATAGGTTCATAAATAGGTTTATAGGTCAGGTACCCCCATATTACAACCTAAAGGTTTTAACCCCCTGATTGCCCCTAGAGTTAACCCTTTCACCAGTGATCACCGTATAACTGTCACTGGTGACGCTGGTTAGCCAGTTAGTTATTTCGTTATTTAGGTTCCCCGTCAGGTTTTTATATAGCGTCAGGTACCCCCATATATTACCTAATAAAGGTTTAACCCCCTGATTGCCCCTAGTTAACCCTTTCACCCCCTTTTGCCAGTGTCACTAAGCGATTGTTTTACTGATCGCTGCATTAGTGTCACTGGTGCCGCTAGGTAGCCAGTTTTTTTTTGTATTACTGTTACGGGTGACGCTGGTTAGTTAGCTTGTTTTTTATACTGTCAGGGCACCCGCCATTTATTACCCAATAACGGTTTAACCCCCTGATCGCCCGGCGGGTGATATCAATTAGGTTTTAGGGTCAAATAAGGTCTGCGTCGCCCCAGGTTAGTGCCAGTACCGCAAACACCCACGCGCAAAGCATACACCTCCCTTAGTGGTATAGTATCTGAACAGATCAATATCTGATCTGATCAGATCTATACTAGCGTCCCAGCAGTTTAGGGTTCCAAAAAAAACGCATTGTTAGCGGGATCAGCCCAGATACCTGCTAGCACCTGCGTTTTCTCCTCCGCCCAGCCCAGCCCAGCCCACCCAAGTGCAGTATCGATCGATCACTGTCACTTACAAAACACTAAGCACACATAACTGCAGCGTTCGCAGAGTCAGGCCTGATCCCTGCGATCGCTAACAGTTTTTTTTGTGGTAGCGCTTTGATTCAGTCGCTTCAGTCAGGAGCTTTTTTACCTGTGAATCTCAAAAAAATAAAAAAAAAAAAAAAAATAGTTGTCGTTTTATTATTCTCTCTCTCTCTCTCTCTATTCTCTCTCTATTGTTGCTCTTTTTTTACTCCATTCTATTCTGCAATGTTTTATTATGTTTTATCATGCTTGCTTTTCAGGTATGTAATTTTGTTTACTGTGTTTCAGTGTTAAGCATTTTTTTGTTTTCAGGTGCGCCATTCAGTTGCAACGCGGATTTATTTATCTTGACAGCAACAGCGTTTGCTCCCACGATACATAAAGCCGCGACTCCAACGCTGTAGGAGGTGATTTCACCACCACAGTTAAAAAAAAGAGCATATATGCCGAAGCATGGGGGCAGCAGGGGGGGGGGGAGGAGCGATTGGCTCCTAATGCCACGTACATACGGTCGAAATTCCGACCGTGTGTACACGGCATAACTTTTGCGGGAGGATGCCCCCATGCATCGGCATATATAAATGGTGCATGTATGCCCATCATTAGAAGTGGGTGGATGAAGGGAGGTATTCTAATGGTGGGCATACCCACCAATCAATCTCTTTTTTTCGTTCAGCCAAGAGGCTGCATGAAAAAAAAAAAGATTACAATATATGTCCAGTATGTTGCTGGACTTTGAATGGTTATACCAGAATGATGCCTGCAGGTTTAGGTATCATCTTGGTATCATTCTTTTCAGCCAGTGATCGGCTTTCATGTAAAAGCAATTCTAGCGGGTAATTAGCCTCTAGATTGCTTTTACAAGCAGTGGGAGGGAATGTCCCCCCTCCCGGATATAAACCGCGCCATTGGGAAATTGGGAAAGCATTTTATCACACCAATCTTGGTGTGGTCAGATGCTTTGAGGGCAGAGGAAAGATCTAGGGTCTAATAGACCCCAATTTTTTCAAAAAAAGAGTACCTGTCACTGCCTATTGCTATCATAGGGGATATTTACATTCCCTGAGATAACAATAAAAATCATAACAAAGAAAAAAAATGGAAGGAACAGTTTAAAAATAAAATAAAAAAGCTAAATAAATAAAAAAAAAAAAAAAATAAAAAAAAAAAAAACCCCTGCCCCCCCTTCTCTTGCGCAAAGGCGTACACAAGCGTTGGTCTGGCGTCATATGTAAACAGCAATTGCACCATGCATGTGAGGTATCACCGCGAAGGTCAGATCGAGGGCAGTAATTTTAGCAGTAGACCTCCTCCGTGAATCTAATGTGGTATCATGTAAAGGCTTTTAAAGGCTTTTAAAAATGTATGTAGTTTGTCGCCACTGCGTGTTTGTGCGCAATTTTAAAGCATGTCGTGTTTGGTATCCATGTACTCGGCCTAAGATCATATTTTTTATTTCATCAAAAATTTGAGCAATATAGTGTGTTAAAATAGTGCATTAAAATAAAAAAAAAAAAGTGTATTTTTTCCACAAAAAATGCGTTTGAAAAATCGCTGCGCAAATACTGTGTGGAAAAAAAAAAAAAAAAAATGCAACACCCACCATTTTAATCTGTAGGGCCTTTGCTTTAACAATATATATAGTGTTTGGGGGTTTGGGGGAGTGTCAGAAAGGGCTTTGTCTTCAAGTGGTTAGAAGAGTGGGTGACGTGTGACATAGGCTTCTAAATGTTGTGCATAAAATGCCAGGACAGTTCAAACCCCCCCCAAATGACCCCATTTTGGAAAGTAGACACCCCAAGCTATTTGATGAAAGCAATGTTGAGCCCATTAAATATTTTTTTTTTTTTGTCCAAGAGATTGAATAATGAAAAAAAAAAATATATATATATTTTTTTTACAAAAAGTTGTCACTAAATGATATATTGCTCAAACATGCCATGGGCATATGTGGAAATACACCCCAAAATACATTCTGTTGCTTCTCCTGAGTACGGGGATACCACATGTGTGGGACTTTTTGGGAGCCTAGCTGCGTACGGAACCCCAAAAACCAATCACCGCCTTCAGGCTTTCTAAGGGTGTAATTTTTTTATTTCACTTCTCACTGCCAATCACAGTTTCGGAGGCCATGGAATGCCCAGATGGCATAAAACCCCCCAAAATGACCCCATTTTGGAAAGTAGACACCCCAAGCTATTTGATGAGAGGTATGGTGAGTATTTTGCAGATCTCGCTTTTTGTCACAAAGTTTTGAAAATTGAAAAAAAGAAAAAAAAAATTTTTTTTTCTTTACTTTCTTCATTTTCAAAAACAAATTAGAGCTGTAAAATACTCACCATGCCTCTCAACAAATAGCTTGGGGTGTCTACTTTCCAAAATGGGGTCATTTGGGGGGGGTTTTGTGCTATTTTGGCATTTTATGGCCTTCGAAACGGTGATAGGTAGTGAGGAGTGAAATCAAAAATTTGCACCCTTAGAAATCCTGAAGGCGGTGCTTGGGTTTCGGGGCCCCGTACGCGGCTAGGCTCCCAAAAAGTCCCACACATGTGGTATCCCCATACTCAGGAGAAGCAGCAAAATGTATTTTGGGGTGCAATTCCACATATAACTATGGCATGTGTGAGCAATATATCATTTAGTGACAACTTTTTGAAAAAAAAAAAAATCTTTTTTATTTTTGTCTTTATTCAATCACTTGGGACTAAAAAAAAAAATATTCAATGGGCTCAACATGCCTCTCAGCAAATAGCTTGGGGTGTCTACTTTCCAAAATGGGGTCATTTGGGGGGGTTTTGTACTTCTCTGCCATTTTAGCACCTCAAGAAATGAAATAGGCAGTCATAAATTAAAAGCGGTGTAAATTCCAGAAAATGTACTCTAGTTTGTAGACGCTATAACTTTTGCGCAAACCAATAAATATACGCTTATTGGCATTTTTTTTACTAAAGACATGTGGCTGAATACATTTTGGCCCAAATGTTTGACTAAAATTTAGTTTATTAGATTTTTTTTATAACAAAAAGTAGAAAATCTCTTTTTTTTTCAAAATTTTCGCTCTTTTTCCATTTATATCGCAAAAAATAAAAATCACAGAGGCAATCAAATACCATCAAAAGAAAGCTCTATTTGTGGGAAGAAAAGGACGCAAATTTCGTTTGGTTACAAAATTGCATGACCGCGCAATTACCAGTTAAAGTAGTGCAGTGCGAAATTGAAAAAAGACCTCTGGTCCTTTGGCTGCCAAATGGTCCGGGGCTGAAGTGGTTCAGCATACCCAAGTGACTGTAAGCCCTCCTTTTGTTACAGGCTGGGATCGGAAAAAATATGAATGGTCTGACGTACCTGACCAATTCTCCAGGCAACCTCGCAATCAAGCAATTAAAGCCAAGAGTTGAACCCAGAATAAGGATGACATTTGGCCCGGATTTACCACTTGTGTGCAGTCAAGGGGATTTTGGCTCAGCACACACCCTGAGAGAGACTGCAGATCCCTGGGTGGTAACCAGGGTCTCTATGCAACAGGAAATCAACTAATGAACTAACCCCTGATCCCCCTGCAGGTAGCCAAGATCCAATGAAGTGCTTGGCAAAGGTGACAAGGCAATGACTGCTTTTCGAGCCAAGGTTAACCCAGAGGTGAAACGACATTTGCGCCATGTATCCTGCCCTACAGGCAGGCAGGTCTGATAGGTGTAGCTTCAAAGCATTGGTGACATTTAGCTTGGATAACCAATACCCCCCCCCCCCCTTTTACTGTAGAAAGTGCTGAATCGTCAAATCCACAGACAAGTGCTTTGAAAATTTCCGCAGTAAAGAGGGCAACCAATTGTAACAAACGATGTTGGACACATGCCATTGGACACCACGGTGAGCCGATCCACCACCTTCAGAACGAAAGGTGAAGAAACAGACCAAACACCCCTAGGAAATTACTGCCTCCAGTAACTAGATTGTCAACGAAAGCATGACTGTCTGCTAAAGCCAAGATACTACATTCGGAAGTCTCGATGAGATGGTGATGAGGCCCATGTGCAGGCCTGAAAATTCCTCCTGCAGGGGCTGACTGAAGAGATGAGATATTCCAACAGAGTCCCTGACAAGGAACATTACATAGCCCAGACAAATTGAACTAGAAGGCCTGACAAGACTGATGGACTAAGGGTATGCCGATCTTGCCCGCAGGAATGTAGAAAGAGGAGGAGCTGGGGGTGCGCTGACACCCTGCCTCTGACCAAGCAAGCTACTCATCCTCTCTTGCAGTGGTGGTCGTGGACATGGTGCATCCTCTGCAGGTGGCCGTGGGGCACACTTGTCCCTTTTTTCTGCTGCTGGCCATGTTATTGAGCCACAACATGCAGAAGAGTTGGTGGAGTGGATAACTAAGCAGTCCTCATCCTCCTCATCCTCTGTCACCCAGGCTCAGAGTAGTTTGCCTTCCAACGCAGCTGCCAAAGCGGCCTATTCCACCGGCTCCTTGTCCACAGTCACTCCTTCCGTAACCCCACCATCATGCAGGAGGAATCCCCAGAATTATTCGACCACAGTGTCGGTTATATGCTGCTGGAGGATGCGCAGCGATTTGAAGGCTCCGATGTTGGTTCACAGGTTGAGGAAGGGAGTAATGTGAGCCTAGAGAGAGGGGGTGTCACAGGACAAGACACTGGCAGTCATGTTCCCCCAGCTGCAGCATACTGCCAAGTGTGTTCCAGTGAGGAGGAGGGAGGTGATGATGAGGTCACTGACTGTACTTGGGTGCCTGAGAAAAGAGAGGAGGAGGCACAACTCCAACGAGGTAGGATGTCCTCTAGGAGGCAGCCACCATATTGCATCACACTGCAGAGCTCCGCAGGTGCAGAGCGCTGCTGACTCCCATGCTGACTTTTAAAAGTTCCTTGGTGTGGGCCTTTTTCGACACGTGTGCAGCAAATTGCACCATTGCTGTTTGCAACTTATGTCTGAAGCGGATCAAGCGTGGCCAGAACAGCAGCCACTTGGGTACCACATGCTTGACCAGACATATGACGACCTGCCATGCAGTCCATTGGTAACAGCACTTGAAAGACCCACATCATAGAAAAAGGCGGACTTTATGCTCCTCTCATCTGGGATCTCCAACCCTACTATACCTCCAGTCCTCTCAAAAACTTGCACTGAGAGGAATGAAGGTATAGCAATAGGTGTCCCAAGTACTTGCAGCCAATCTGCTAGCAGTACACCACCAATTGATTTTAGCAGGCAACTTTCCCTACCCCCGTTGCTGAACCGTAAAAAGCAATTCGGTCCCAGC
>CM053029.1:276057438-276101088 GCA_028564925.1 Lithobates sylvaticus | reverse complement strand
AGCGGCCTCATCCTCCTTATCTAACCTCTGCAGCTCAGCCTCCAATCCTGGCAAGTTATGTAGTGCCTCTGGGCACTGACTGTAAGGATGACCAAGCTTTTGGCACAAATTGCACCGAATTTTGGTACAATCTTCAGCCAAATGGTCCAGATCCTGGCATAGTGAGCATTTTACAGGCTGACCCTGGTAAAAAATAGTCAGCCGATCCCTCCCTAGAAAGGCTGAACTACATTTCCCAGCAACCCCAATTTTAGTGACACTGTCCAGGCCCCTGTCCATATTCCATGTTCATCCAGGACCTTCCGCAGTGAGGACCTCACCATATCGGCGTAGCCATACTATTAAATCAGCCTCTAGAATAGATTTGTTACGCACCAGGATCATCACCGATTTTATCAGAGGCTGCCTGGATATCACCTTTGGCACAAAACCACTCCACTGCGGAAGGCCCTTGCACCTCCCATATCACTCCCAAAATAAATCCAAGCCCTCAGGCTTTACAAAGGACAAATCAAATTCCAACTCCCCACTGGGCAAATCAAAGCAAATATCTCCGAGGCTTTAAACCCCATTTCCAAAACTAGCTCAGCCACCCTCCCCCTTACTGGTGGGGTCCCCTCCCCCTCCAACTGAACCACATTCCTCTTCCTGTACCCACTAACCATCCCACCACCAAACTTCCCCAAATTGTGACCACTAATTGTGACAGACCTGGCTGGGACACAGGCTGTTGGAGGGGACTGAATGCGAGCCGATTACCTTGCGATTATGGGCCCTGGCATTTGGGGGAACAGTGCTCTTTGAGCTGCAAGCCTGGGACCCCTGAGCTGGTGGTACTTGGATTCAGGTCCATGCTGGCCCCCCAATACACATAGAATCTGTATGTGTATTTGGCATATTAGCAAGAGACGCTAATGTCATGACTCATGAACTCCAGCCACCTGTGTTATGTAATTGAGTATAGTCTGGCTATTGTTGTGTGTGCTAATTAACCCTGCAATTGAATGAAGGAGCCCAGTGTTGATTAAGATAATTAGCTCATGCTAATTAGGTTAAGCTTTAGTCATCTAGCTGTATATAAGTGTGACATTTCAAATAAAGAGTAATTCCTGATGTAGCCTACACTGGTGTTGTCTGGTGACTGGGTGAGCTAATGGGCTTGGATTGTGTGGTACCGGACAGAGGAAGCAGTTGCGGCGGACATCTTGAGTACGAGGTCCGTCACAATTGGCTGGCAGCGGTGGGATCGTGCTTCCTTGTCGTGAACACATCCAAACCATCACCTGGATCCAAGGCCCGGATAGCAGAGGTACAGATACGTCATGGAAGAGGAATTCGGAAGGAGGTTGCGAGAGATGCGGATACAGCACAGAGGACCAGTATCGGTGCAGGTCCTGCTGGGATGGTATGATTCTGTTCGCCTACAACTCTGGAAAGAAGCGCTAGCCTGTGAGCAGCGACACCAGGGAAAAGTTCTCCCCTCCATCCATGTAAGGTACTGGTCGCAGTATGAAGTACGAATGCTGTTGTTGGGGGAACAACCGAAGCAGGAGTGGACAGCTGAGTTAAGCAGGCTGATCCGGGCAGAAATGAGTTTGGACGAGAGCTACAGAGCCCTCCGGTGGTATGTAGCCCAAGTGTGCCCTTGGACAGCGGATGACAGGCCCACGGAAGGCTTTGATTATAATGGCCTGGGATTGTTGTACTGGAGGCTGTCCGAGGACCCCGACTTTGGGAGTGATCTGGAGTGGCGTTTGGAGGAAATAATGGAGCACAGAGAGCAAAGATTGAATGTCTCGGAAGTGCTCTGGGCACAGGAAGATTTGGAGTTCCTGGCCGCTCAGGAATGGGAGCTGGAGATCGCCTACATACAGCTGCTAGACTCTGCTCAGCAGCAGGGTGGGGCTCCCTTTGCCTGGGACTATCAGGAAATACCAGCAGACAGCTCTGAAATCCTGGCTGAAGACTCAGCAATGTGGCATAGTAACAGAGTGCTTTGCCCACCTGCCCCCGCAGCTATGGACGCGGAGGTCTTATGGCGGATGCAGCAAGTGCTGACTGACCTTGACAAACCTGTTACTGCACAAAACGAGGTTGGATGGAGGAATATGCCTGTCCAGCAGCATGCAAGAGAATCGGCAGTGGAAACTCTGGAGATTGCCGTCCCCAAACCTGAAGTGCTGACAACAGGGCAGAGCTCTGCTAACTTCTGCCCAGCATCTACAGCAGTATCTGGGGAGTTACAAGGAACTTCCCCAGCTGAAGCGCTGGTCACCGGACAGAGGGTCCAAGACCTCTGCCCCACACCTGTGTCAGTTTTGGAGGCTCAGGGTGAGAAGGTGGCGATCACTTCCCAGCAGCCAGATGAGGGAATGGAAAAGGAAGCAGCCGGCTCCCCTTCCCAATGGCAGCTACACAATTTGGGAGTGGAGGAAGCCAGCCTCCTGCCCCAACGGTTAACCAGAGCGGAGGATGTGGAGTCCCCAGCAGAAGTGCTGACAACAGGGCAGAGTGCTGCCCACCCCTGTCCAGCACCAGCAACAGCTGCGGAGTTCCAGGGAGCTGGGGCAGTCGGCCTCTCTCCCCAACAGTTAGCTGGAGGAGATGATGTAGGGAAGCTCCTACACCCAGCTGAACTGCTGGCAACGGAACAAAGTGCTGCTGGCCTCTGCCCACAACTAACAGAGGGCAGATTTCCTGTAAAGGGGGATGGGACTGCAGTCCCCACCTGTATACCCCAGGGATGCTGGGCTGTCGGCCCAGATCCCCAACAGCATGATGGAGTGAGCCCAGTCACCCTGTCTTCTCTCCAGCGGCTGAAAAGACTCCAGGGAGAAGGGCCAGTCCAGGCCTCTCCCCAGCGGCGGATATGTTCTATGAGAGAGGCAGAAGTTGGCTGGGTGAGTCGTGCTCTGTTTGGAACAATTTGTTTGGGGTACTGTGTGGGTACAGGCATTAGAGGACTGGAACCACTGACTAACTTCGGAGTCAACCCGTCTGGGGTCTCCTCCTGTGTTAGTCTCCTGCCGAAAGGGGAGAAATGTGACAGACCTGGCTGGGACACAGGCTGTTGGAGGGGACTGAATGCGAGCCGATTACCTTGCGATTATGGGCCCTGGCATTTGGGGGAACAGTGCTCTTTGAGCTGCAAGCCTGGGACCCCTGAGCTGGTGGTACTTGGATTCAGGTCCATGCTGGCCCCCCAATACACATAGAATCTGTATGTGTATTTGGCATATTAGCAAGAGACGCTAATGTCATGACTCATGAACTCCAGCCACCTGTCTGTTGTGTTAATGAATATTGTCTGGCTTGTAAGAGTATTTCACCTATTGTTGTGTGTGCTAATTAACCCTGCAATTGAATGATGGAGCCCAGTGTTGATTAAGATAATTAGCTCATGCTAATTAGGTTAGGCTTTAGTCATCTGTCAACTGTATATAAGTGTGACATGTCAAATAAAGATTCATTCCTGATGTAGCCTACACTGGTGTTGTCTGGTGACTGGGTGAGCTAATGGGTCTTGGATTGTGTGGTACCGGACAGAGGAAGCATTTACGGCGGACATATTGAGTACGAGGTCCGTCACACTAATATTTACAAAATTCCCTCCACTTTCCTTGGTGCGACTTCCCAAAACTGATGCATAGCTGCCCACTTTCTTCACAGCAGAAAAAAACATTTGTGTTTTTTGAACCGTCTGACACATTTCTAACAGATATCGATTGTACAGATTTGGTCTGCACAATCGATGAGTCTTTCCTCTGAGCAGAGAGAGAAATGTCATTTTTATTTTTCCCAGCCGTATTAACCCCTTCAACACCACCTTCATTGTTTTATCATTACTGTCATTCTTAATACTTGCTGGTATATTCACAATTCCTGTAATCTTCCCCACTGCTGTGCTGGTGGAATCTTCAGCTGGTCTGTTCTCTTCTATCAGGACAGAACTTTCTGCAGAGGATAGTGCAGGCTGGACTGACACATCCATGGCTTCCACTGCACATGGTGCAACATGCTGATCCCTTCCCCCACCAGCATCAATCAGCTCAGGTGAGGCAATCTCTTTGCTGGTGTCAGCCATGCTGTGTGAAACACATTCAGCAAACTTGATAGAGGAACTACAGGTCCCAGTAGTAGTAACATCCATGTTCAGGGTGTTTGGTGCAGGTCCATCTTCATTCCCTGGTTGATTTCTCTGCCCATCCTCAGGGACCTCTGATGGATCATCAGAAATGGGACACTTGTCTTCTCTTAGGGGGGACTCCATCCGCTGGATGAAGTTCAGGGTGCCATGGTCACTCTCAACCCCCTGGCTGGTTGCCGCTGGTGATTCCAAGGCCTTACATGGGGGGAGAGGTGCAGAAGCCGATAGACCTGGGTCATCCGTTACCTGAGGCTGATCCACGGAACATGCTGAGGACTGACTGACAAATCTCCTCTCATTGTCAAATTTTTCCTTAAACGCTCCACTTTTTTCTTTAAGTTTTTCCAGCAATAAAGTTTGCTGCTTTACTTTCTCCTCCAAATCCTGTAACTCAGGCTTCATGGCTGTGCGATTTTTACTCCATGCCTGGAAGTATTTGGCTTTGAAGTTTTTATGCTCAGCTTTCAAAACTTTAAGTTTCTCTTCCAATCGCTTTAAAGAGGTTGACAATCTTCTGGCGGAAGACACTGGTATCCACACCAGGGCCCGGACCCACAGTCAGATCCTCCACCACCACCTCCTCCTCCTCACTAGGCCCCGTGTCATCTGGGGAATCCCTCCCAGGGCCTCCCCCAGGATCAGGCATTATTCCTGGGCCGAGCTAACAGGCAAGGCCTAGGCTTGAAAAAAGGTTGGTTCTCACAGAGAGCTCTTTGGGTGTGTCCTCCTCCTCCTTCCCATTGACCACCAATGTAAGGAACATTCTTCCCACTGATCACCAACGTAAGGAACATTCTTCCCACTGATCACCAATGTAAGCAACATTCTTCTCACTGATCACCAATGTAAGGAACATTCTTCCCACTGACCACCAATGTAAGGAACATTCTTCCCACTGATCACCAATGTAAGGAACATTCTTCCCACTGATCACCAATGTAAGGAACATTCTTCCCACTGATCACCAATCTAAGGAACATTCTTCCCACTGATCACCAATCTAAGGAACATTCTTCCCACTGATCACCAATCTAAGGAACATTCTTCCCACTGATCACCAGTGTAAGGCACATTCTTCCCACTGACCACATATATATATATATATATAGGGAATAAACTCACTTAGCCCAGGTTCACACTGACAGAGGAAATGAAATCGTGCAAGTTCAGCTAATCTCGCACGATTTCATACCAGCATGTCAGTGCGAGTTTGGCAGCAATTTCAGAGGGCACAGTGGCTGCGTTTGATGGGCACAGTGGTGGCAATTTATGGGCACAGTGGCTGCGTTTTGGCACAGTGGTGGCATTTTATGGGCACAGTGGCTGCGTTTGATGGGCACAGTGGTGGCAATTTATGGGTACGGTAGCTGCATTTGATGGCACAGTGGCTGCGTTTGATGGGCACAGTGGTGGCAATTTATGGGTACAGTGGCTGTGTTTGATGGTACAGTGGCTGCGTTTGATGGGCACAATGGCTGCGTTTGGCACAGTGGCTGTGTTTGATGGGCACAGTGGTGGCAATTTATGGGTACAGTGGCTGTGTTTCATGGGTACAATGGCTGCGTTTGATGGGCACAGTGGCAGCCTTTGATGGCGCAGTGGCAGCGTTTAATGGGCACAGTGGTGGCAATTTATGGGTACAGTGGCTGGGCACAGTGGCTGCGTTTGATGGGCACAGTGGCTGCGTTTGATGGCACAGTGGCAGCGTTTAATGGGCACAGTGGTGGCAATTTATGGGCACAGTGGCTGCATTTTGATGGGCACAGTGGTGGCAATTTATGGGCACCGTGGCTGCGTTTGATGGCACAGTGGCTGCATTTAATGGGCACAGTGGTGGCAATTTATGGGCACAGTGGCTGCGTTTTGCACAGTGGCTGCATTTGAGGGCACAGTGGCTGCGTTTGAGGGCACAGTGGCTGCGTTTGATGGGCACAATGGCTGCGTTTGATGGCACAGTGGCTGCTTTTGATGGGCACAGTGGTGGCAATTTATGGGCACCGTGGCTGCGTTTGATGGCACAGTGGCTGCATTTAATGCGCACAGTGGTGGCAATTTATGGGCACAGTGGCTGCGTTTGATGGGCACAGTGGCTGCGTTTGATAGCACAGTGGCTGCGTTTGATGGCACAGTGGTGGCAATTTATGGGCACAGTGGCTGCGTTTGATGGGCACAGTGGTGGCAATTTACGGGTACAGTGGCTGCGTTTCATGGGCACAATGGCTGCGTTTGATGGGCACAGTGGCAGCCTTTGATGGGCGCAGTGGCAGCGTTTAATGGGCACAGTGGTGGCAATTTATGGGTACAGTGGCTGGGCACAGTGGCTGCGTTTGATGGGCACAGTGGCTGCGTTTGATGGCACAGTGGCAGCGTTTAATGGGCACAGTGGTGGCAATTTATGGGCACAGTGGCTGCATTTGATGGGCACAGTGGTGGCAATTTATGGGCACTGTGGCTGCGTTTGATGGCACAGTGGCTGCATTTAATGGGCACAGTGGTGGCAATTTATGGGCACAGTGGCTGCGTTTTGCACAGTGGCTGCATTTGAGGGCACAGTGGCTGCGTTTGAGGGCACAGTGGCTGCGTTTGATGGGCACAATGGCTGCGTTTGATGGCACAGTGGCTGCTTTTGATGGGCACAGTGGTGGCAATTTATGGGCACCGTGGCTGCGTTTGATGGCACAGTGGCTGCATTTAATGCGCACAGTGGTGGCAATTTATGGGCACAGTGGCTGCGTTTGATGGGCACAGTGGCTGCGTTTGATAGCACAGTGGCTGCGTTTGATGGCACAGTGGTGGCAATTTATGGGCACAGTGGCTGCGTTTGATGGGCACATTGGTGGCAATTTATGGGCACAGTGGCTGCATTTAATGGGCACAGTGGTGACAATTTATGTGCACAGTGGCTGCGTTTGATGGCACAGTGGCTGCGTTTGATGGCACAGTGGCTGCGTTTGAGGGCACGGTGGCTGTGTCTGATGGGCACAGTGGCTGCGTTTGAGGGCACAGTGGCTGCGTTTGATTTTTTTTCAGTTATCGCCCACCAAAAACTGTAATGCTCTGCAGGAAAAAACTAATTTAAAAAATGCACGAGAGAGACAGAGAGAGACAGAGAGAGACAGAGAGAGACAGAGACAGAGAGACAGAGAGAGAAAATACCTTAATTCTTCAGATCCATGGGTGGCCGTCCACTTCTCCTATTCTCCTTGTGCAGTGGGCGGGCCGAATGGAAGGCAGGAGAAATCAGCGGTGCTGCTGTTTGCTGACGCTGCCAACAGTGACAAAAGCGGCCCCAGGACTGGCACCTCTAGGGGTGGACTGAGCCGGCCCGGGCCCCCCCCCCTGCACGGGGCCCTCGGGCGGCCACCGAATTACTGAATTGTCAGTCCGTCCCTGCCTACGCCTGAGAGATTCTCTGGGGAGCGAAGTAAATTCACTTCCATAATGCCTGCAAACTCTTTTTTGCCCTGCAACCACAGACTTTCTCTTTGGAGACCACCAAGGTGGGCTTCGTTATCTCCCTCCTACTTGGTGAGCCACAGTCCTGGGCTCACCGTCTCCTGGAACAAGAGGACGTCTCCCTCAACAACTTGGGCACCTTTTTCCACACCTTATCCAAACTATATGGGGATCCTTTTCAGACTGCCACTGCAGAAGCAGCCCTGTACGCTCTCCAGCAAGGCCGTGGAGCGGCTGAGGAATACATATCTGAGTTTAGGCGTTGGCAGACCGATACAAACTGAAACGATGTCGCTTTGCGTTTCCAATTTCGTATGGGCCTTTCTGAATAAATAAAAGATGAGCTGGCACGAGTGGGTGTCCCTGAGTCCTTGGATGCCCTCATCAACCTTTCCATTCAAATTGACAGACATCTAAAAGAACATAGGTCTGAGCGAGCCTCCTCGGCTCCAGTACCTACCACCACCAATAATCCTGTACCCATGTGGTTGGGCCTACTTCGCCCTCCGCTCTCGCCAAAGGAGCGCCTACGCCGGCGGGTCAACAATATGTGCCTCTATTGGGGAGAATCTGGATATTACATAAGGACTTACCGTAAAGCTCCATAGAGGTTTCTCCATATCTTCCGTTCACGCACCTGTCTTGCCAAGCAACTCTTCCCACCTGGCTATTTCCACCCTTTTTCAGCTCCCAGGAGGGAGTACCGAGGTCAGTGCTATCATCTATTCAGGAGCTTGCAGTTGCTTTATGGACTTGTCATTTGCTGCCAGATATCAAGTTCCCCTGCGATCCAAGGCAAAGGGACTCTCTGTGCATCTGGCCGACGCGTCAGCCATTAAATCCGGACCAGTCACACAGGAAACTGTGCCTTTAACCACTACAATTGCCAGTAACCACCAGGAACTACTGTGTCTGGATGTCATCGAGTCTCCCCTGTTTCCCATGATTTTGGGCATGCCCTGGTTACAGGCACATAACCCGCAAATCGATTGGATCACAGGAGAGATTAGTTTCTGTGTCCCCTTACTGCCAGCAACACTATTTACGGGAAGCTACGTGTGCCCCTTCTCCTCTGCTTTGCCTGGACTCTGATGCTGAAACCCGTCAATCTGTTCTGGAGGTATACCATAGCTTCTTGGATGTCTTCAGTAAGAAGGGAGCAGAAGCTCTCCCCCCACATAGGTCTTATGACTGTCAGATTGAGCTCCTCCCTGGGGCCGAAATCCCTTTTGGAAGGATTTTTCCTATAACAGAACTTGAACTTGAGACTTTACTTGTTTAGATAGATGACATAAAAATAAAGACAGTGCTGCGCAATAAATAAAATAAAATAAAAATACAAAGTTCATTTAAAATCCGAAAATGGTGAAGGTGAAAAGGTAAAAGAATCTCTATGCAGGCTGATAGGTTTAAATTTTTCAGTGTTCCCTCCACCACACAGTGTTGTAAGTAACGCGATTAAAGTAAACGGCGTTACGTAACGCCGTTACTTTAAAGGGTAACGAGTAATCTAACTGATTACTCTTCCCCTCGCGGTAACGCCGTTCCCATTACTGGGGCGGCGTTACCGCAATTACTCGCCGCGATCCGCGGAGCCGTCCGCGGCCTCGGCCTTAGGAAAGGCCGCGGCTTCGGCCTAGCTCCGGAGCGGCGGCCATCTTGGTGTACCAAGATGGCCGCGGCTCCGGCCTAGCTCCGGAGCGGCGGCCATCTTGGTGCACCCGTCGGCCGTTTACAATGTGATTGCTCCGTCAAATGACGGAGCGATCACTTGTAAACAAACCGGCGTCAAGATGACGCCGGTTCCTCTCTCCCCTCTGTGTACAGATCTGTACAGTGGAGGGGAGAGATCGGATGCCAGCACATACCCTGCCAATACTCTGCAATACCAGCCAATACCCTGACAACACCCTGCAATACCCAGGTAATACCCTGCCAATACTCTGCCAATACTCTGCCAATACTCTGCCAATACTCTGCCAATACTCTGCAATACTCTGCCAATACTCTGCAATACCCTGCCAATACTCTGCAACACCCTGCCATACCCTGCCATACCTGCCATACTCTGCCATACTCTGCAATACCCCGCAATACCCCGTAATACCCATCCATACTCTGCCATACCCAGCCATACTCTGCAATACCCGTAATACCTAGCTATACTCTGCAATACTCTGCCAATACCCTGCCATACTCTGCAATACTCTGCAATACCCCGCAATACCCCGTAATACTCATCAATACTCTGCCATACCCAGCAATACTCTGCAATACCCCGTAATACCTAGCAATACTCTGCAATACTCTGTAATACCCAGCCATACTCTGCAATACCCGTAATACCCAGCCATACTCTGCAATACTCTGCAATACTCGGTAATACCCAGCCATACTCTGCAATACTCGGTAATACCCAGCCATACTCGGCCAATACCCAGCCATACTCTGCAATACTCGGTAATACCCAGCCATACTCTGCAATACTCTGCAATACTCGGTAATACCCAGCCATACTCTGCAATACTATGTAATACCCAGCCAATACTCTGCAATACTCGGTAATACCCAGCCATACTCTGCAATACTCTGTAATACCCAGCCATACTCGGTAATACCCAGCAATACTCGGTAATACCCAGCCATACTCTGCAATACTCGGTAATACCCTGCCTTACTCTGCAATACTCGGTAATACCCTGCCATACTCTGCAATACTCGGTAATACCCAGCCAATACTCTGCAATACCCTGCCAATACTCTGCAACACCCTGCCAATACTCTGCAATACCCTGCCAATACTCTGCAACACCCTGCCAATACTCTGCAACACCCTGCCAATACTCTGCCATACCCAGCCATACTCTGCAATACTCGGTAATACCCAGCCATACTCTGCAATACACGGTAATACCCAGCCATACTCGGCGATACCCAGCCGTACCCAGCCATGCTCAGCCGTACCCAGCCATACTCAGCCAATATTACAGTTGAGGAGATGACGTGGATATTACAGTGGGTGAGATTATGGATATTACAGTGGGGGCTTTATGGTGGTGGAATTTTTACAGGTTTTTGCAAATTCAATTATTATTTGCTGATCCGAAAAATGATCCGATCCGTGACTCTGATCCAAGCAACGATCCGATCCGTGAGTTTGGGGGGGACAGATGTACAGAGGGGGAACAGATATATGTGTGTGTGTGGGGGGGGGGACAGACGTGTAGTGGGGTACAGAGGGGGAACAGATATACGTGTGTGGGGGGGACAGATGTGTAGTGGGGTACAGAGAGGGAAACAGATATATGTGTTGGGGGGGAACAGACGTGCAGGGGGGTACAGAGGGGAAATAGACGTGCAGGGGGGAACGCACCCCTTGCTTACAGTAATACTAGACCCGCCCCTAAGAATATAAAAAACAAAAAAAATCACAGTTACTTTTCTGAGTAACTAATTACTTTTCCAATGTAGTACCTGAGTTACTAACTCAATTACTTTTTTGGGAGAAGTAATTTGTAATGTAACTAATTACTTTTTTATATTTTAGATTCATTACACACAACTGAAGTAGTTCAAGCCTTTTCTTGTTTTAATATTGATGATTTTGGCATACAGCTCATGAAAACCCAAAATTCCTATCTCAAAAAATTAGCATATTTCATCCGACCAATAAAAGAAAAGTGTTTTTAATACAAAAAAAGTCAACCTTCAAATAATTATGTTCAGTTATGCACTCAATACTTGGTCGGGAATCCTTTTGCAGAAATGACTGCTTCAATGCGGCGTGGCATGGAGGCAATCAGCCTGTGGCACTGCTGAGGTGTTATGGAGGCCCAGGATGCTTCGGTAGTGGCCTTAAGCTCATCCAGAGTGTTGGGTCTTGCGTCTCTCAACTTTCTCTTCCCAATATCCCACAGATTCTCTATGGGGTTCAGGTCAGGAGAGTTGGCAGGCCAATTGAGCACAGTAATACCATGGTCAGTAAACCATTTACCAGTGGTTTTGGCACTGTGAGCAGGTGCCAGGTCATGCTGAAAAATGAAATCTTCATCTCCATAAAGCTTTTCAGCAGATGGAAGCATGAAGTGCTCCAAAATCTCCTGATAGCTAGCTGCATTGACCATGCCCTTGATAAAACACAGTGGACCAACACCAGCAGCTGACATGGCACCCAGACCATCACTGACTGTGGGTACTTGACACTGGACTTCAGGCATTTTGGCATTTTCCTCTCCCCAGTCCTCCAGACTCTGGCACCTTGATTTTCGAATGACATGCAAAATTAGCTTTCATCCGAAAAAAGTACTTTGGACCACTGAGCAACAGTCCAGTGCTGCTTCTCTGTAGCCCAGGTCAGGCGCTTCTGCCGCTGTTTCTGGTTCAAAAGTGGCTTGACCTGGGGAATGCGGCACCTGTAGCCCATTTCCTGCACACGCCTGTTCACGGTGGCTCTGGATGTTTCTACTCCAGACTCAGTCCACTGCTTCCGCAGGTCCTCCAAGGTCTGGAATTGGTCCTTCTCCACAATCTTCCTCAGGGTCCGGTCACCTCTTCTCGTTGTGCAGCGTTTTCTGACACACTTTTTCCTTCCCACAGACTTCCCACTGAGGTGCCTTGATACAGCACTCTGGGAACAGCCTATTCGTTCAGAAATTTATTTCTGTGTCTTACCCTCTTGCTTGAGGGTGTCAATGATGGCCTTCTGGACAGCAGTCAGGTCGGCAGTCTTACCCATGATTGCGGTTTTGAGTAATGAACCAGGCTGGGAGTTTTTAAAAGCCTCAGGAATCTTTTGCAGGTGTTTAGAGTTAATTAGTTGATTCAGATGATTAGGTTAATAGCTCGTTTAGAGAACCTTTTCATGATATGCTAATTTTTTGAGATAGGAATTTTGGGTTTTCATGAGCTGTATGCCAAAATCATCAATATTAAAACAAGAAAAGGCTTGAACTACTTCAGTTGTGTGTAATGAATCTAAAATATATGAAAGTCTAATGTTTATCAGTACATTACAGAAAATAATGAATTTTATCACAATATGCTAATTTTTTGAGAAGGACCTGTATGTATACTGCTCTGGGACCTGTTTCAGGTTGAATGCTGGAGGTGAGAGGCCATCTGTTTATGTGGTGGAGGGAACACTGAAAAATTCAAACCTATCAGCCTGCATAGAGATTCTTTTACCTTTTCACCTTCACCATTTTCGGATTTTAAATGGACTTTGTATTTTTATTTTTATTTTATTTTATTTTATTTATTGCGCAGCACTGTCTTTATTTTTATGTTACTTTGAGGGATTGCTTGAATTTTACCTTGAGTGCTTGCTTGCAGATATTTTGGTTAGGTTTATTAGCGCTGATTATTTCATCTTTTTATATAGATGACAACCTAAAGAAAGGGTTTATCCGTCCTTCTACTTCCCGGCAGGTGCAGGAATTTTCTTTGTAGAAAAGAAGGACCATACCTTACGCCCCTGTATAGACTATCAGGAACTAAATAAAGTCACAATTAAGAACCTGTACCCTTTTCCTTTGGTTACAGAATTATGTCAGAGACCTGGGACTGCAGTTATCTTCACAAAATTGGATCTCTGCAGAGCCTATAACTTGGTGCGTATCCGAAGCTGTGATTAGGGATGGGCCCGGTGCTCGATGCAAACCCATGTTCGCATCGAGCACCGGATGTTCGCTCGCTCGGCGAGCCCAGAACTATTTTGGCCGCTCGCATCACATTCGTGTGATGCGAGCGGCCCCGCAATGCATTGCGGCCGGCGCGGCCGGCGCAGTGCATTGCTGGCTGATGATTGGCCAAGCATGCACTGTGACCCTGCATGCTTGGCCAATCACAGCGCCGGAAACTCGGAGAGCCATAATTGGCTACAGGCAGGACGCCTGTAGCCAATTACAGCTCAGGGGCTTTAGTACACGCCCCACCATTTAAAAGGCCGCCACGCCGTCGGCGCCGGTCACATGAGTTCCGGCTTTAGGAGAGATCAGGCTGATTCTGTGTCACTCTTTGCTAGATTCATATAGAAAGATTTGCTCTACTTTGCTAAACCATTGGCTATTTATTTGCTAAACCATTGCTACCTGTCATTGATCGTCCATTGCTGCTGCTGGTTAGTGTGTTTTTAGCTGCTGCTGGGGATTAGTCTGGTACGTGTCTTACTGTTAGTACAGTATTTCAGTAGTACCAACCGCAGTGCTGTTAGTACAGCACTGCACCCCAAAAGCACCCATAGGACTTCTAGTGTGTTAGTGGCAGCAAACAGAGCTCCTATATTTTCTTCCCAGAAGCACCCATAGGACTTGTACTGTGTTAGTGGCATCACACAGAGTTCCTATATTGTCTTCCCAGAAGCACCCATAGGACTTGTACTGTGTTAGTGGCATCACACAGAGTTCCTATATTTTCTTCCCAGAAGCACCCATAGGACTTGTACTGTGTTAGTGGCATCACACAGAGTTCCTATATTTTCTTCCCAGAAGCACCCATAGGACTTGTAGTGTGTTAGTCCCATCACACAGAGCTCCTATATTTTCTTCCCAGAAGCACCCATAGGACTTGTACTGTGTTAGTGGCATCACACAGAGTTCCTATATTTTCTTCCCAGAAGCACCCATAGGACTTGTACTGTGTTAGTGGCATCACACAGAGTTCCTATATTTTCTTCCCAGAAGCACCCATAGGACTTGTAGTGTGTTAGTCCCATCACACAGAGCTCCTATATTTTCTTCCCAGAAGCACCCATAGGACTTGTACTGTGTTAGTGGCATCACACAGAGTTCCTATATTTTCTTCCCAGAAGCACCCATAGGACTTGTACTGTGTTAGTGGCATCACACAGAGTTCCTATATTTTCTTCCCAGAAGCACCCATAGGACTTGTAGTGTGTTAGTCCCATCACACAGAGCTCCTATATTTTCTTCCCAGAAGCACCCATAGGACTTGTACTGTGTTAGTGGCATCACACAGAGTTCCTATATTTTCTTCCCAGAAGCACCCATAGGACTTGTAGTGTGTTAGTCCCATCACACAGAGCTCCTATATTTTCTTCCCAGAAGCACCCATAGGACTTGTAGTGTGTTAGTCCCATCACACAGAGCTCCTATATTTTCTTCCCAGAAGCACCCATAGGACTTCAATTGTGTGTTAGTGCCATAACACAGAGCTCCTATATTTTCTTCCCAGAAGCACCCATAGGACTTGTAGTGTGTTAGTCCCATCACACAGAGCTCCTATATTTTCTTCCCAGAAGCACCCATAGGACTTGTAGTGTGTTAGTCCCATCACACAGAGCTCCTATATTTTCTTCCCAGAAGCACCCATAAGACTTGAAGTGTGTTAGTCCCATCACACAGAGCTCCTATATTTTCTTCCCAGAACCACCCATAGGACTTGTAGTGTGTTAGTGCCCTCACACAGAGCTCCTATATTTTCTTCCCAGAAGCACCCATAGGACTTGTAGTGTGTTAGTCCCATCACACAGAGCTCCTATATTTTCTTCCCAGAAGCACCCATAGGACTTGTACTGTGTTAGTGGCATCACACAGAGTTCCTATATTTTCTTCCCAGAAGCACCCATAGGACTTGTAGTGTGTTAGTCCCATCACACAGAGCTCCTATATTTTCTTCCCAGAAGCACCCATAGGACTTGTAGTGTGTTAGTCCCATCACACAGAGCTCCTATATTTTCTTCCCAGAAGCACCCATAGGACTTGTAGTGTGTTAGTCCCATCACACAGAGCTCCTATATTTTCTTCCCAGAAGCACCCATAGGACTTCAATTGTGTGTTAGTGCCATAACACAGAGCTCCTATATTTTCTTCCCAGAAGCACCCATAGGACTTGTAGTGTGTTAGTGCCATCACACAGAGCTCCTATATTTTCTTCCCAGAAGCACCCATAGGACGTGTACTGTGTTAGTGGCATCACACAGAGTTCCTATATTTTCTTCCCAGAAGCACCCATAGGACTTGTAGTGTGTTAGTCCCATCACACAGAGCTCCTATATTTTCTTCCCAGAAGCACCCATAGGACTTGTACTGTGTTAGTGGCATCACACAGAGTTCCTATATTTTCTTCCCAGACGCACCCATAGGACTTGTAGTGTGTTAGTCCCATTACACAGAGCTCCTATATTTTCTTCCCAGAAGCACCCATAGGACTTGTAGTGTGTTAGTCCCATCACACAGAGCTCCTATATTTTCTTCCCAGAAGCACCCATAGGACTTGTAGTGTGTTAGTCCCATCACACAGAGCTCCTATATTTTCTTCCCAGAAGCACCCATAGGACTTGTAGTGTGTTAGTCCCATCACACAGAGCTCCTATATTTTCTTCCCAGAAGCACCCATAGGACTTCAATTGTGTGTTAGTGCCATAACACAGAGCTCCTATATTTTTCTTCCCAGAAGCACCCATAGGACTTGTAGTGTGTTAGTCCCATCACACAGAGCTCCTATATTTTCTTCCCAGAAGCACCCATAGGACTTGTAGTGTGTTAGTCCCATCACACAGAGCTCCTATATTTTCTTCCCAGAAGCACCCATAGGACTTCAATTGTGTGTTAGTGCCATAACACAGAGCTCCTATATTTTCTTCCCAGAAGCACCCATAGGACTTGTAGTGTGTTAGTGCCATCACACAGAGCTCCTATATTTTCTTCCCAGAAGCACCCATAGGACTTGTAGTGTGTTAGTCCCATCACACAGAGCTCCTATATTTTCTTCCCAGAAGCACCCATAGGACTTGTAGTGTGTTAGTCCCATCACACAGAGCTCCTATATTTTCTTCCCAGAAGCACCCATAGGACTTCAATTGTGTGTTAGTGCCATAACACAGAGCTCCTATATTTTCTTCCCAGAAGCACCCATAGGACTTGTAGTGTGTTAGTGCCATCACACAGAGCTCCTATATTTTCTTCCCAGAAGCACCCATAGGACTTGTAGTGTGTTAGTCCCATCACACAGAGCTCCTATATTTTCTTCCCAGAAGCACCCATAGGACGTGTACTGTGTTAGTGGCATCACACAGAGTTCCTATATTTTCTTCCCAGAAGCACCCATAGGACTTGTAGTGTGTTAGTCCCATCACACAGAGCTCCTATATTTTCTTCCCAGAAGCACCCATAGGACTTGTAGTGTGTTATTCCCATCACACAGAGCTCCTATATTTTCTTCCCAGAAGCACCCATAGGACTTGTACTGTGTTAGTGCCATCACACAGAGCTCCTATATTTTCTTCCCAGAAGCACCCATAGGACTTGTAGTGTGTTAGTCCCATCACACAGAGCTCCTATATTTTCTTCCCAGAAGCACTCATAGGACTTGTACTGTGTTAGTGGCATCATACAGAGTTCCTATATTTTCTTCCCAGAAGCACCCATAGGACTTGTAGTGTGTTAGTCCCATCACACAGAGCTCCTATATTTTCTTCCCAGAAGCACCCATAGGACTTGTAGTGTGTTAGTCCCATCACACAGAGCTCCTATATTTTCTTCCCAGAAGCACCCATAGGACTTGTAGTGTGTTAGTCCCATCACACAGAGCTCCTATATTTTCTTCCCAGAAGCACCCATAGGACTTGTACTGTGTTAGTGGCATCACACAGAGTTCCTATATTTTCTTCCCAGAAGCACCCATAGGACTTGTACTGTGTTAGTGGCATCACACAGAGTTCCTATATTTTCTTCCCAGAAGCACCCATAGGACTTGTAGTGTGTTAGTCCCATCACACAGAGCTCCTATATTTTCTTCCCAGAAGCACCCATAGGACTTGTAGTGTGTTAGTCCCATCACACAGAGCTCCTATATTTTCTTCCCAGAAGCACCCATAGGACTTGTAGTGTGTTAGTCCCATCACACAGAGCTCCTATATTTTCTTCCCAGAAGCACCCATAGGACTTGTAGTGTGTTAGTCCCATCACACAGAGCTCCTATATTTTCTTCCCAGAAGCACCCATAGGACTTCAATTGTGTGTTAGTGCCATAACACAGAGCTCCTATATTTTCTTCCCAGAAGCACCCATAGGACTTGTAGTGTGTTAGTCCCATCACACAGAGCTCCTATATTTCCTCCCAGAAGCACCCATAGGACTTGTAGTGTGAGTCCCATCACACAGAGCTCCTATATTTTCTTCCCAGAAGCACCCATAAGACTTGTAGTGTGTTAGTGGTAAGAAAAATATAAAAAAGCACCCAAAAAATCAAAAAAAAAAATGAATGTGAGTAAGTCCAGTTATTGTCCCAAAAAACCAAGAACCAAAATAAATGTACATATGAGCTCCTTCTTGGAATAGACTCACCGGGCTAGCAGACAGACAGAGCAGCAAAGCAGAGGGCAGATATGCAGACAAACTGTGGTTCGGCAAGTAGGCACAAAAGCAGAGCTGAATAAACAAGCCAGTGGGATGAGAGGATCCAGGGAGCGATGCATGCACACAAGGCACAGTGATGTTCTTGGAGATATTGTACCGATAATAGAAGAGAGCAAATTTTAAAATGTTGTAGAAGGATTTTTAAAATGCGCGCTCTGCGCTACTTACAGGATGCATAAAGGAAGGCAAACTTCTCAGATACTTCCGCGGTTGCAGCTGGTTTAGCGTGCGCTCCACGGGAACAGGAAGTGGCGTCAGTGGTTAGATCCTTGGCCGGAAATTACGTCGACGCGTTTCGCCCCTCCTCCAGGGCGTCATCAAAAGACATCACTTCCGGCCAAAGGGATGTGATATTTATACTAGATGGAGAGCAGAAAACCCCTCCTTTTAACAGGTGTAGCTAGATGGAGAGCAGAAAACCCCTCC
The DNA here is from genome assembly GCA_028564925.1 of Lithobates sylvaticus. Lineage (NCBI taxonomy): Eukaryota > Metazoa > Chordata > Amphibia > Anura > Ranidae > Lithobates > Lithobates sylvaticus. The sequence continues at coordinate 276,082,683 of CM053029.1, read as the reverse complement.
TTTTAACAGGTGGAGCTAAACGCCAAAACATGATCAGAGGGGATAAGATCACTTATTGTCCTGCATGATCATCATATGAGTTTGCATAAAGCCTTTAATAAGCTGGCGATAAAAAAAAAAAAAAAAAAAAAAGGGGGGGTAAACCCCGACAATTACAATGTACAGTAAAAACAAATAACACATAGTGTATACAATATACAATATGCCGTAAATAAGCAAAATTGTTAAAAAATATATATATAAAATGTAATTAGAATTACATATATATAAGAACATAATCCCAGGATTAGGAATTTGAACTTGCAGTATAATATATTATCACTTAAAAACTTATTTTAAAATGAAAATTGAAATTAAAGTAATTGATTTGTCCCAAAAGTTTGGAAATCCCTCTCCCGGACATTAACTGAAAAAATAATTAAAAATAAATAATAATAAAAAAAAAAATATAAATAAAATAAAATAAAATAAAATAAAATAAAATAAAATTAAAAATAAAAAATAAAATAAAAATGAAATGAAAAAAAAAATAAAATTAAAAAAAAAAATAAAAAAAAAAAATAAAAAATTAAAATAAAAATAGAAATAGAAATGAAAATAAAATTAAAATGAAAAAGAAAGTAAAAAAAATAATAAGAAAAAAAAATAAAATAAAAAAATAAAAAATAAAAATAGAAAAAAAAATAAAAAAATTATAAATAAATAAAAAAATATAAATAAAAAATAAAAAATAAAAAAAAAAAACAAAACAAAACTGAAATGCCCAGAAATAGGGAGGGACCAAACTACCAGTTGGACAAAAAGCAATTTAAATCCAAATCAATATTGATACCCAAAGGACTTAAAGTCCGCAGTCTATGGATCCATTGTGTCTCGTTCTGGGAAATTGAACGTTTTAGGTTAGAACCTCTCCAGTGCTGTTCCACCTTGTCAATTCCACAGAACGTCAAGACACTAGGATCTCGATCATGGAACATTCTGAAATGGTTGGAGAGGCTGTGGTGTTTGTATCCTTTCCTAATTCTGTTAACATGCTCCCTCAACCTCACCCCCAGTGGTCTAGTGGTTCTCCCCACATATTGGAGCCCACAGGGGCAGGCAAGCAAATATGTCACGTGCGTGGTCCCACACGTGATAAACTTTTTGATCTCATAAGACTTTCCAGTAGAAAAAGAGCTAAACTGCATGATTTTTCTTTTCCTGAATTTTGATGTTCTACACATCATGCATCTCCCACAGCTGTAAAAACCTGTCTGGTCCAAAAAGGTGAACAATTTTTTTGGGGGGTTCACAACATTATGTGCCAATTGCAGTCTCAGGGTGGGAGGCTTGGTGTAAATAAAATTAGGCCGACTGGGTAATACCGATTTTAGCTCTTTGTCTTCCATTAAAAGAGGCCAGTGTTTTTTTATAATTTTCTCAAATTCTTTATACTGGCGATTATATCCAGTTAAAAAAGCTGTGCCAAAATCTTGTTGCTTTTTAGGGTTCTTCCTAAATAAATCATCTCTATTCATTTCTCCAATATCCTCTTTAATCCGCTTGAGATCTTCCAGATTGTATCCTTTATCTTGAAACCGCTCTAGGATCAGGTTCGCCTGTGAGTTGTAATCTTCTTTCTTGTTACAATTTCTCCTGACCCTGAGCATTTGGCTTTTAGGAATTGCATCAGGAGAACATAAAGAAAGATTAAAACAGCTGCAAGATTTTGCAGACAAAGTAGACAAAGATACCCAAAAGAAAAAAATCAAAAAGTTTCTGAGGGATTCCAATGACTACAAAACTCATAAGGTCTACAAATGGCAAGAGGTGGCTGAAGGATCTAGTAATTCTGCTAGAAATCCAGCAGCAATCCCAGAACAAATGCTGGATAATACTAGAATCCCAAAAACTCCGGTGAGAAGATATGATGGTTCCTCTAGAGATGAGAGGGGCAGTCACCAATATAGGGACCATCATGTTTCTATGACACCCCAATATGGAGTTTCCACCCACAATCGATATGAACCCCTGGTGTATGAATATGGTTATACATCCAACAGAGGATCTCATGGCCAGAGAGGCCATGACACTAGAGGAAGTAACTCCAGTGGCCAATTTTGGCCCCAGGGACAATCTAACTATTTTCCTCCCTCCAATTGGAGAGGACATGACCATAGAGGAGGAGGTAATTATGGTGGTCAGAGGGGGAGGGGTGGTGGGACACCCAGAGGTCGGGGGAAGCACAATCCCAGCCAACCGAACAGGAAGGAGGAGGAATGGATCCCCTGGCACCCTATGGCCCCCCAGATGTTAGGAGAAGAAGGAAGAATAGAAGAATTAGAGGATGCAGAGGAGGTAAAAAGCAAGCGAAAAAGAGAAACCTAATGGAAGGAATTTTTAATCTCAGTGATGCCACCTTCACGAAAGATGAATTAAAAGTTTTAGACCTCGGTCTAAAATTTGCTATGGATAGGAATTTGAACAAATTCGATGTTTTTATCGATTTTCAAAAATTTATTAGGAAAATCAATATTAAAAAATTTTATGCCAAAAACAAGCCACCAGTAGAACCATGTTCTGAGGTCTATTTACACAGTTCTTTGAAAAATAATTCCACCTTCAATCCCCAAATTTCCAATAATCATTTTGTGGGAGCTTTCAAGTCGTTGGTCGAACAGGACTTAGAGAAGCTCACCTTACGACCTAATAGGCGGAAAAAAGATCTGGAAAATGGGTTGGAGCTATTGGAAAAGAACAAGAACATAGTAATTAGGTCAGCCGACAAGGGCGGTGGAGTAGTAATACTCAACAAAAATGATTACCTAAATGAGCTCAATAGATTGGTTGGAGACCAAGATACCTACGAAAAACTAAAAGGAAACCCCACTAAGAAGTTTAAAGATAAACTGAAGAAATTAATAAAGAAAGCAACAACTGATGGCATCTTGAAGAAAAAAGAAGCACGATATTTGATCCCAGATGCTCCTAGAGTTCCAGTGATATATCAGCTACCAAAATTACATAAAAATCCACTGAAGCCGCCTGGGCGACCAATAATAAGTGGAATTGAATCTTTGTTCTCCAGAATTGGTGAATATTTGGATTATTTTTTACAGCCACTCACCACCCAATGCCCTGCATATCTCAAGGATAGCAAGGATTTAATAGAGCTTATTAGGCCAATGACCGTGGATGAGAACTGTATTCTAGCAAGTATAGACGTAAATTCTCTTTACACCAATATCCAGCAAGCCCATGCCCTACAGGCCGTTGATTGGGCATTGGGAAATCTTAATATTAAAGAAAAACAAAAAACATTCATTCTGCAAACCTTAGATCTGGCTATGAGTCATAATTTTTTCTGGCATGAAAAATAATTTTTTAGACAAAAGAAGGGCGTCGCGATGGGGGCTAAATATGCCCCATCGGTTGCCAATCTTTTCATGAGCTTCTGGGAAAAGGAGGCCATTTATAGTCTAAACATCCCACAGCTGAAACTATATAAACGATATATAGATGACATCATAGTTATTTGGGCAGGATCGCAAGAATCTTTTAAATTTTTCCTGGATGGAATGAGTAATAATCCGTTTGGCATTTCCTTCTCAGAAGTTTTTAGTGACAAGGAGATAAATTTCTTGGATCTGACAATCTTTAAGGAAGGAAATAAATTGTTCACACGCACATTTTTTAAAGATGTAGATAGGAATGGATACATTCCACTTACCAGTTGCCACCATCCCAGGTGGCTAGGTGGAATTCCTAAAAGCCAAATGCTCAGGGTCAGGAGAAATTGTAACAAGAAAGAAGATTACAACTCACAGGCGAACCTGATCCTAGAGTGGTTTCAAGATAAAGGATACAATCTGGAAGATCTCAAGCGGATTAAAGAGGATATTGGAGAAATGAATAGAGATGATTTATTTAGGAAGAACCCTAAAAAGCAACAAGATTTTGGCACAGCTTTTTTAACTGGATATAATCGCCAGTATAAAGAATTTGAGAAAATTATAAAAAAACACTGGCCTCTTTTAATGGAAGACAAAGAGCTAAAATCGGTATTACCCAGTCGGCCTAATTTTATTTACACCAAGCCTCCCACCCTGAGACTGCAATTGGCACATAATGTTGTGAACCCCCCAAAAAAATTGTTCACCTTTTTGGACCAGACAGGTTTTTACAGCTGTGGGAGATGCATGATGTGTAGAACATCAAAATTCAGGAAAAGAAAAATCATGCAGTTTAGCTCTTTTTCTACTGGAAAGTCTTATGAGATCAAAAAGTTTATCACGTGTGGGACCACGCACGTGACATATTTGCTTGCCTGCCCCTGTGGGCTCCAATATGTGGGGAGAACCACTAGACCACTGGGGGTGAGGTTGAGGGAGCATGTTAACAGAATTAGGAAAGGATACAAACACCACAGCCTCTCCAACCATTTCAGAATGTTCCATGATCGAGATCCTAGTGTCTTGACGTTCTGTGGAATTGACAAGGTGGAACAGCACTGGAGAGGTTCTAACCTAAAACGTTCAATTTCCCAGAACGAGACACAATGGATCCATAGACTGCGGACTTTAAGTCCTTTGGGTATCAATATTGATTTGGATTTAAATTGCTTTTTGTCCAACTGGTAGTTTGGTCCCTCCCTATTTCTGGGCATTTCAGTTTTGTTTTGTTTTTTTTTTTTATTTTTATTTTTTTTTTTTTTTATATTTTATTTTTTTTTTTTTTTTTTTTTTATTTTTTTTTTTTATTTTATTTTATTTTTTCTTCTTATTATTTTTTACTTTCTTTTTCATTTTAATTTTATTTTCATTTCTATTTTCTTTTTTTATTTTTTTTTATTTTTTTTTATTTTTTTTTAATTTAATTTTATTTTTTTTTATTTTCATTACATTTTTTTTATTTTTTATTTTTTATTTTTAAATTTTATTTTATTTTATTTTAATTTTATTTTTATTTTATATATATTTTTTTTATATTATTTATTTTTAATTATTTTTTCAGTTAATGTCCGGGAGAGGGATTTCCAAACTTTTGGGACAAATCAATTACTTTAATTTCAATTTTCATTTTAAAATAAGTTTTTAAGGGATAATATATTATACTGCAAGTTCAAATTCCTAATCCTGGGATTATGTTCTTATATATATGTAATTCTAATTACATTTTATATATATATTTTTTAACAATTTTGCTTATTTACGGCATATTGTATATTGTATACACTATGTGTTATTTGTTTTTACTGTACATTGTAATTGTCGGGGTTTACCCCCCCCCCCCTTTTTTATCGCCAGCTTATTAAAGGCTTTATGCAAACTCATATGATGATCATGCAGGACAATAAGTGATCTTATCCCCTCTGATCATGTTTTGGCGTTTAGCTCCACCTGTTAAAAGGAGGGGTTTTCTGCTCTCCATCTAGCTACACCTGTTAAAAGGAGGGGTTTTCTGCTCTCCATCTAGTATAAATATCACATCCCTTTGGCCGGAAGTGATGTCTTTTGATGACGCCCTGGAGGAGGGGCGAAACGCGTCGACGTAATTTCCGGCCAAGGATCTAACCACTGACGCCACTTCCTGTTCCCGTGGAGCGCACGCTAAACCAGCTGCAACCGCGGAAGTATCTGAGAAGTTTGCCTTCCTTTATGCATCCTGTAAGTAGCGCAGAGCGCGCATTTTAAAAATCCTTCTACAACACTTTAAAATTTGCTCTCTTCTATTATCGGTACAATATCTCCAAGAACATCACTGTGCCTTGTGTGCATGCATCGCTCCCTGGATCCTCTCATCCCACTGGCTTGTTTATTCAGCTCTGCTTTTGTGCCTACTTGCCGAACCACAGTTTGTCTGCATATCTGCCCTCTGCTTTGCTGCTCTGTCTGTCTGCTAGCCCGGTGAGTCTATTCCAAGAAGGAGCTCATATGTACATTTATTTTGGTTCTTGGTTTTTTGGGACAATAACTGGACTTACTCACATTCATTTTTTTTTTTTTTTTTTTTTTATATATATTTTCTTACCACATTGATCACTTATTCAATTTTGGTATCTATGAAATAATTTTATGGTTATTATTCAATCATGTCACTTATGTAATAATTTATCACACATATTATTTGATGCTAGTTTATTTTTTATGGGATTGGTTTGTGTCAGACATGTAACCACTTCACACACATTATTGATGTTTGTCAATTTTGTGGGATCATTTATTATTTTGTCACAATTTTTGTTTGCCAGCGCTGTTTTATTGGTTTGAGCATTTTTTGAAGGTTATAGCACTTTCTTATCAGCAGCTGCACATTTTTTGTGTTTTCTTTTTCTCGTTCAATATTGCACACGTCTATTCCAGCGCCGTTTCTTTGTTTATATACCATAACACAGAGCTCCTATATTTTCTTCCCAGAAGCACCCATAGGACTTGTAGTGTGTTAGTCCCATCACACAGAGCTCCTATATTTTCTTCCCAGAAGCACCCATAGGACTTGTAGTGTGTTAGTCCCATCACACAGAGCTCCTATATTTTCTTCCCAGAAGCACCCATAGGACTTGTAGTGTGTTAGTCCCATCACACAGAGCTCCTATATTTTCTTTGCAGAAGCACCCATAGGACTTCTAGTGTGTTAGTGGCATCACACAGAGCTCCTATATTTTCTTCTCAGCAGCACCCACAGGACTTCTAGTGTGTTAGTGGCATCACACAGAGCTCCTATATTTTCTTTGCAGAAGCACCCATAGGACTTCTAGTGTGTTAGTGGCATCACACAGAGCTCCTATATTTTCTTCTCAGCAGCACCCACAGGACTTCTAGTGTGTTAGTGGCATCACACAGAGCTCCTATATTTTCTTTGCAGAAGCACCCATAGGACTTCTAGTGTGTTAGTGGCATCACACAGAGCTCCTATATTTTCTTCTCAGCAGCACCCACAGGACTTCTAGTGTGTTAGTGGCATCACACAGAGCTCCTATATTTTCTTCTCAGCAGCACCCACAGGACTTCTAGTGTGTTAGTGGCATCACACAGAGCTCCTATATTTTCTTCTCAGTAGCACCCACAGGACTTCTAGTGTGTTGGTGGCATCATACAGAGCTCCTATATTTTCTTTGCAGAAGCACCCATAGGACTTCTAGTGTGTTAGTGGCATCACACAGAGCTCCTATATTTTCTTCTCAGCAGCACCCACAGGACTTCTAGTGTGTTAGTGGCATCACACAGAGCTCCTATATTTCCTTTGCAGAAGCACCCATAGGACTTCTAGTGTGTTAGTGGCATCACACAGAGCTCCTATATTTTCTTCTCAGCAGCACCCACAGGACTTCTAGTGTGTTAGTGGCATCACACAGAGCTCCTATATTTTCTTTGCAGAAGCACCCATAGGACTTCTAGTGTGTTAGTGGCATCACACAGAGCTCCTATATTTTCTTTGCAGAAGCACCCATAGGACTTCTAGTGTGTTAGTGGCATCACACAGAGCTCCTATATTTTCTTCTCAGCAGCACCCACAGGACTTCTAGTGTGTTAGTGGCATCACACAGAGCTCCTATATTTTCTTTGCAGAAGCACCCATAGGACTTCTAGTGTGTTAGTGGCATCACACAGAGCTCCTATATTTTCTTCTCAGCAGCACCCACAGGACTTCTAGTGTGTTAGTGGCATCACACAGAGCTCCTATATTTTCTTTGCAGAAGCACCCATAGGACTTCTAGTGTGTTAGTGGCATCACACAGAGCTCCTATATTTCATTCTCAGCAGCACCCACAGGACTTCTAGTGTGTTAGTGGCATCACACAGAGCTCCTATATTTTCTTTGCAGAAGCACCCATAGGACTTCTAGTGTGTTAGTGGCATCACACAGAGCTCCTATATTTTCTTCTCAGCAGCACCCACAGGACTTCTAGTGTGTTAGTGGCATCACACAGAGCTCCTATATTTCTTCTCAGCAGCACCCACAGGACTTCTAGTGTGTTAGTGGCATCACACAGAGCTCCTATATTTTCTTCTCAGCAGCACCCACAGGACTTCTAGTGTGTTAGTGGCATCACACAGAGCTCCTATATTTTCTTTGCAGAAGCACCCATAGGACTTCTAGTGTGTTAATGGCATCACACAGAGCTCCTATATTTTCTTCTCAGCAGCACCCACAGGACTTCTAGTGTGTTAGTGGCATCACACAGAGCTCCTATATTTTCTTTGCAGAAGCACCCATAGGACTTCTAGTGTGTTAGTGGCATCACACAGAGCTCCTATATTTTCTTCTCAGCAGCACCCACAGGACTTCTAGTGTGTTAGTGGCATCACACAGAGCTCCTATATTTTCTTTGCAGAAGCACCCATAGGACTTCTAGTGTGTTAGTGGCATCACACAGAGCTCCTATATTTCTTCTCAGCAGCACCCACAGGACTTCTAGTGTGTTAGTGGCATCACACAGAGCTCCTATATTTTCTTTGCAGAAGCACCCATAGGACTTCTAGTGTGTTAGTGGCATCACACAGAGCTCCTATATTTTCTTCTCAGCAGCACCCACAGGACTTCTAGTGTGTTAGTGGCATCACACAGAGCTCCTATATTTTCTTTGCAGAAGCACCCATAGGACTTCTATTGTGTTAGTGGCATCACTCAGAGCTCCTATATTTTCTTCTCAGCAGCACCCACAGGACTACCGACTACAATGGCTGGAAGACCGCCAAGGGGAGGCAGAGCGTGCAGAGCCAAGAACACAGGCTCTGTTTCTAGTGGACGTGGCCGTGGTCGTGCATCGTCATCAGCACGTGACCATGGGACACGCGCGTCTTTGTTTTCGGCAGCTGGACATGTGGAGCCGCATCATGCTGAAGGCTTGGTAGAATGGATGACCAAGCCCTCCTCATCCTCCTCATCCTCTCTCACCCAGGCTCAGGGTACTGGCAGAGCAGCTGCCAACGCGTACTTAATGGCGTCATCAGCCCCCCTTCCCTAGACCCACCATGTCCTCCTGAGGAGTCCCCCGAACTCTTTGAGCACAGTGTTGGGTACATGCTCCAGGAGGATGCCCAGCGATTCGAAGGCTCGGATGATGATACCCAGCTTGAGGAAGTCAGTAGTGTGCGCGCAGAGAGAGGGGATGCTGAAGGACAGCAATCTGGCAGTACTGTTCCACCAGCTGCAGCTTACTGCCAGGTTTGCTCTAGTGGTGAAGAGGGAGTGGATGATGAGGTCACTGACGCCACGTGGGTGCCTGGAGGGAGAGAGGATGAGGAGGAGGACGAGGAGGAGGAGGATGCGGCGTCACATGTCCAACGAGGCAGGATGCCCCCTGGAGGCCAGCTAGAGGCCAGCACAGCAACTGTACAACACCGCAGAGCTCCGCCTGTGCAGGGCGCTGCCTCTGCACGTTATCAGAAAAGTTCTTTGGTGTGGGCCTTTTTTGAGACGAGTGCATCAGATCGCACCACTGCTATTTGCAATATTTGTCTCAAGCGTATCTCGCGTGGCCAAAACATCAGCCGCTTGGGCACCACAAGCATGACCAGACATACAGTGGTGTGAAAAAGTGTTTGCCCCCTTCCTCATTTCCTGTTCCTTTGCATGTTTGTCACACTTAAGTGTTTCGAAACATCAAACCAATTTAAACAATAGTCAAGGACAACACAAGTAAACACAAAATGCAATTTGTAAATGAAGGTGTTTATTATTAAAGGTGAAAAAAAATCCAAACCATCATGGCCCTGTGTGAAAAAGTGATTGCCCCCCTTGTTAAAACATACTATAACTGTGGTTGTCCACACCTGAGTTCTCTAGCCACACCCAGGCCTGATTATTGCCACACCTGTTCACAATCAAGGCATCACTTAAATAGGAGCTGCTTGACACAGTAAGGTCCACCAGAAGATCCTTAAAAGCTACACATCATGCCGAGACCCAAAGAAATTCAGGAACAATTGAGAAAGAAAGTAATTGAGATCTATCAGTCTGGAAAGGGTTATAAAGCCATTTCCAAAGCTTTGGGAATCCAGCGAACCACAGTGAGAGCCATTATCCACAAATGGCGAAGACATGGAACAGTGGTGAACCTTCCCAGGAGTGGCCGGCCGGTGCAGCGGTTCTTGGGCAGGTTCCCAGGCTTACAGGATGTCCTGAGGCAGGCCAGGAAAGTCTGTGTGCATTTCCGCCGATCTTATAATGCCAGTGCTCGGCTGACTGAGCTGCAAAAGGAGCTGAACCTGCCCAAGAACCGCCTAATATGTGACATGCCCACCAGGTGGAACTCAACGTTGGCCATGCTGCAGCGACTGCACACGCAGCAGAGGGCCATCAATGAGTACCTTTGCGACTACGGCACCAGGACAGGGTCAGGGGAGCTTGTTTTTTTTTTCCCCACGTCAGTGGAGCATGATCAGGGATGCATGCACTGTCCTCTCACCATTTGAGGAGGCCACGAGGATGGTGAGCAGTGACAGTGCATGCATCAGTGACACTGTACCTCTTGTCCACCTGTTGGAGCATACGCTGCGTGGGATAATGGACAGGGCACTTGAGGCAGAACAGAGGCAGGAAGAGGAGGACTTCCTTGCCTCTCAAGGCCCCCTTTATCCGGACAGTGTTCCTTCTGTCCCACCCATCACACAGGAAGAGGATGAGGATGAGGAGGAGGAGGAGGAGGATTGTGTGAGCATGGAGGTGGAGCCTGGCACTCAGCATCAGCAGCAGCAGTCTTTTAGGGATGATGTACAGTCCCAACAAACCAGTGGACTTGTACGTGGCTGGGAGGAGGTGGCTGGCGATCATGTCATCCTCAGTGACCCAGAAGACTCCGGACCGAATGCCTCAGCTAACCTACGCTGCGTGGCCTCCCTGATCCTGCAAAGCCTGCGGAAGGATCCTCGTGTTCTTCGGATCAAGGAGAGGGACCATTACTGGCTGGCCACTCTCCTTGATCCACGGTACAAGGGTAAGGTTGCGGACCTTATCTTGCCGTCGCAGAGGGAGCAGAGGATGAGACATCTCAGGGAGGCCTTGCAGAAAGGTCTGTGCAACGCGTTCCCAGAAACTGGGAGGTTACAAACTCCTGGTCCTGGGCGACGAGTTGCTGAGGCTTCGGTCAGTAGCAGAAGGAGCGGTGGGGAAGGTGGACGTCTGACCGATGCGTTCAGACAATTTTTTAGTCCGCAGCCCCAAGGTATGATCGGTTCCAGCAACCATCGCCAGCGTCTGATATACATGGTGCAGGAATACCTTGGGGCAAGGTCAGACTTGGACACCTTTCCCACCGAAAATCCTCTGGCTTACTGGGTCCTGAGGATGGATCACTGGCCAGAGCTTGCACAGTATGCAATTGAGCTACTGGCCTGTCCTGCCTCCAGCGTTCTTTCCAAACGCACATTCAGTGCTGCTGGAGGATTTGTCACCGATCATAGGGTGCGCCTGTCCACCGACTCGGTTGATCGACTGACCTTCATCAAAATGAATCAGTCTTGGATCACCACCAGCTACCAGGCACCTGAAGCGGATATAACGGAATAATTTATAATGTCACATCCCTTCAAGACTGCCTATGCTGATGCTGAGTGACTGTCATCTTATGTTCACTGACTATCCTCTTCCTCCTCCTCAATGATCCATGCCACCACACCAGTGCCTAAGGCACAATTTTTCAGCCCCTGTATAACAGGGGCGTGTACTTACATTTTTTTAAAAAAATGCTTCGCAACACGTGTGACTGCTGTGCTCCAAGTACAGTATCTGTGAGGTGTTGCAGTGTTGTGGCACCAGCACCAGTGCCTAAGGCACAATTTTTCAGCCCCTGTTTAACAGGGGCGTGTAATTACAATTTTTTTAAAAAATGCTTCGCAACACGTGTGACTGCTGTGCTCCAAGTACAGTATCTGTGAGGGGTTGCAGTGTTGTGGCACCAGCACCAGTGCCTAAGGCACAATTTTTCAGCCCCTGTTTAACAGGGGCGTGTAATTACAATTTTTTAAAAAAATGCTTCGCAACACGTGTGACTGCTGTGCTCCAAGTACAGTATCTGTGAGGGGTTGCAGTGTTGTGGCACCAGTGCCTAAGGCACAATTTTTCAGCCCCTGTTGGGGCGTGTAATTACAATTTTTAGGCAATGCTTTGCAACAGGTCTCATTGCTGTGCTAAGAGTACAGTATCTGTGAGGGGTTGCAGTGTTGTGGCACCAGCACCAATGTCTAAGGCACAATTTTTCAGCCCCTGTTTAACAGGGGCGTGTAATTACAAATCTTGATCTAATAGTTCACAGCAGGGCCCATTCCTGCGCCCACCAAGAGTAACTATGAGGGCCTACAGTCTTGTGGCAACACCGTCCACCACCACTGCCAAAGGCCCAATTTTTCTGCCCTGTTCAACAGGTGCATGCAATTACAAATCTTGATCTAATAACTCACAGCAGGGCCCATTCCTGCGCCCACCAAGAGTAACTGTGAGGGCTTACAGTCTTGTGGCAACACCGTCCACCACCACCACCACTGCCAAAGGCCCAATTTTTCTGCCCTGTTCAACAGGTGCATGCAATTACAAATCTTGATCTAATAACTCACAGCAGGGCCCATTCCTGCGCCCACCAAGAGTAACTGTGAGGGCTTACAGTCTTGTGGCAACACCGTCCACCACCACCACCACCACCAAAGGCCCAATTTTTCTGCCCTGTTCAACAGGTGCATGCAATTACAAATCTTGATCTAATAACTCACAGCAGGGCCCATTCCTGCGCCCACCAAGAGTAACTGTGAGGGCTTACAGTCTTGTGGCAACACCGTCCACCACCACCACCACCACCACCAAAGGCCCAATTTTTCTGCCCGGTTCAACAGGTGCATGCAAGTACAAATCTTGATCTATTAACTCACAGCAGGGCCCATTCCTGTGCCCACCAGTCTTGTGGCTACACCAACATCTAATAGGGCAAATTTCTGCAGAGTATATACGGCAGGCCCCTACTTTCAAACATCCAACTTACAAACGACTCCTACTTGCAAACGGAAAGAGAAAACAGGAAGTGAGAGGAAATCTACCCCTAGGAAGGGAAATTCTATCCTGTTAGATTTAATTTGGGAAAAAGGTATCTCCTCTCTACTGATGCTTTATCACCAATCCTTGTTTCAATTCAAACCCCACTTTTCCAAAAACATTTGTCATTGGGACGGAAAGTAAGGTGACATGTTCTGAACAGATGTGCAAAGACAGCAAATGTTACAGGGGTGATAACCCCTCCCTATGTTCTCCAAAAAGCTTAAAAATAGATTTTTTTGGGATGGAGCTACACTTCATAATGTACCTGTTCAGATTCTACTTAAGAACAAACCTACAGTCCGTGTCTTGTTTGCACCACCTATATACTGCTGTTCAGAGTATATAGGGTTGTAGGTATAGGGTTTTATTTTGGGTGCAGGGTCCCCCTTAATATCCATACAAGACCCAAAGGGGCTGGGGTGGGGGGGGGGGGGGTGATGGGGTAGCCATGCCATTTTTCTCAAGGATTTTCAGCCATATGGCGGCCAGGACAAGACATGCCATTAAAGCCGCAAGTGGTTTTAAATGGCTTCTTTTTTTCCTTTACAAATGTCATTTTGTGCAAGGACAGTTCTAAACACGGGAAACACATGCCACTTCACAGGCATACTTTAGACACCCCCCAGGTACCATATTTAAAGGAAAATTTCACTTTTTTTTTTTCACTTTATGCATCATTAAAATGACTGCTCCCGAAAAAACGTTAGTTTTTAAAAGTTTTTTTTGCATTGATATATGTCCCCTGGGGCAGGACCCGGGTCCCCAAACCTGTTTTATGACATTAACATGCATATTGGCCGTTGTAATTAGCACTTTTGATTTCGAACGTTCGCGTCCATTATAACGTATAGGGTTCGAAAATTCGCGCAAACTTTCGGTCCGTTCGAAGGTTCTGGTTCAAACCGAACCCGGGGGTGTTCGGCTTATCCCTAGCTGTGATGAATGGAAGACTGCTTTTCGCACCCGCTTCAGGCACTTTGAATATTTAGTGATGCCCTTTGGGCTTTGTAATGCTCCTGCTACATTCTAGCATTTTTGTAAACGATATTTTTAGAGACTACCTTGACCTGTTTGTCATAATATACCTGGACGATATCCTGATCTTTTCCCCATCTCTGGACAAGCATCTGAACATGTTAAAAATGTGTTAAACCGACTTCGACAGCACGGTCTTTACGCAAAACCTAAAAAATGTGAATTTGAACAACAAAGTATCCAGTTCTTGGGATTAATTATTTCAGTGGAAGGTATTAAGATGGACCCTCAGAAGGTCGCTGCCATTCTTAACTGGACGTTTCCTGTGGACAAGAAGGGTATCCAATGCTTCGTGGGGTTCGCAAATTTCTATAGGAAATTTATCAGAGGATTTTCAACCATTATTGCCCCTATTACTATAACTAAACAGGCTATTCGGGTTCATTGGTCCTCTGAAGCTCAAACCGCCTTTGAAACCCTCAAGAACTTATTCACCTCTGCATCCGTCCTAAAGCATCCTGATCCAGCCTTGCCATACATTTTGGAGGTGGATGCATCTGAAACTGCAGTAGGAGCAGTCCTTTCCCAGAGATAGGGACCCAAGGCTCTTTTGTATCCAGTTGCCTTCTTCTCCCACAAATTATCTTAAGTGGAAAGAAACTATGATGTGGGAGATCAAGAACTGCTGGAAATTAAGGCAGCACTTGAAGAGTGGCGGTACATTTTGGAAGGAGCAGCACATCCAATTCTAGTCTATACGGACCATAAGGCTTCCTGCCATAACCATTGGCAGGAAGCCAGGTAGGGCTGGGTGACTCGCAGGCAGCATCACTGAGACCTCCCCCTCTCCTTCCACAATGTGCTAGAATTTTCTGGAAAGGAAGGTAGAGCTTCCTGGAGTATTCTGAGGGCCCTGTCCAATCCCCAACTAGGATTGGCAGTGGGCAGCCCCCCTCAAATACTCAGGGTCAGCCCAGCTGGGGAGGAGTTGTGATTGGGTGGAAGATGGAGGCTGTCAGGGCCTTTGAGGGAGCTCCCCAGTCTGAGGGGTGACCTTGGGCCTGGGGTCAGGTGCGGGACCCTCTTATAACCCAAAGAGGTGTCCTATCCAAGAGGCATAGAAGGAGCAAGAGTGGACAGCAGGAGAACACTGCCTGGCAAGTCTCCAGGAGTTCCACAGAGGCAGCAAAGGGGGTGGTGAGTGTTCACACAGTCAGGAGGACTGGGAGGCATGCCGGCTGGGAGGACTGGGAGAGTGCAGTTTGGGATGAGTGCAGAGCCAGTGGAGTGGCCTGTGGTGGCACGGGCAGTGGAGAGAGGCAGCTACAGCCAGGAGGGCTGGCAGGGCCTGAAGATGTGGTGCTTGGATCAGTAGCCACGTGGAAAACTAGAACTAGGACTACCAACATTTTTGCTACCCCAAATGGGCCCACGGTCCCTGCCTGCAAAGGGCATTTGCTAAGGTCTGGCGGAACCAGTGTCCGGTCTAAAATTTAGTTCTAGCTGGTCCTGGAAGTGAGGAATCAAGTGATATGCTGGAGAGTGAGATCAGTAATCAAGTGATGTGCTGGAGCTGGAAGTGAGGAGGTGAATTTACAAGAAGTGTATATAGTTGGAGTCCCAATTCTTTATTTCTTCAATCGAGTGGACATCCCATACTTACTCTTACCCCATCCACGATCTTGACTCCTGAGTGTCTGAAGATTGTGTGCCTGACTATGCAGGCTGAGAGACGGACCACAACAACTATCAGCCCCTATGGGGATACCGCTACATAAGCATCATTAGGCAAGGCAGTCAGCTGCAATATCCACCATACAGCTGACACATGGTTCATCAAGCATGGTCAGGGACAATATATTTTGCTCCCAGCATACTAGGTAACTCTGCTTGCAACTAGGAAGGATGCAGAACAGGGCTCAGTGCTGGAGCTGGTTTTGCAGCCACGTCCCCATACAGCTGGTGGTGATTATGATGCAAGATCTGTCAGCTTCACCTCTTCCTTCTCTTCCATGCCCTCCTCTGCTGGATTGTCCTATGAACCACCAACACCCCCTAAACGTTCAAGGGGCCATTCAACAAGTCATGATAATAGATGCCATGCAGTTCTTTAGCTGGTCTGTCCAGGGGACAGGAGCCACAACGGAGCAGAGATTCTTTCAGCTCTGCAGGGGCAGACCCAGAGGTGATTCACGCCATGGAAGCTTGAGCCAGGAATGGTGGTGTGCGATAATGGCACTAACCTTCCGTCCACCCATCAACAGGGAAAGTTGACACATGTGCCATGCCTTGCACATGACCTCAAGTTGGTGGTGCAGCATCTGTCAAACAGATACCCAGGTTTGCAAGATCTTCTAAAGCAGGCCAGAAAAGTCCGTAGGCATTTCAGGTGGTCATACACAGCCAGTGTGTGGTTGGCTAAAAATCAGCTAGAATTTCACCTACTCATAAATCGCCTAATTTGTGACATGCCCACCAGGTGGAACTCAACTTTGGCACTACTGCAGTGGCTGCGCATGCAGTAGAGGGCTCTAAATGAGTACCTGTGTGAGTATGGCACAAGGACAGGCTTAGGGCACCTCAGCTTTTTTTTCCCTACGCCAATGGCTGTTGATAAAGCTGTCACCATTTTAGGTGGTGACAAGGATGGTGAGATGTTACAAGTGTGGCATTTTGGACAGGGCACTCTAGGCATAGCAGTGGGAGGAAGAGGTGGACTTTCTTTTCTTTTCAAGGCAATTTTATGCAGACACCATTCTTGCGACACCATAGAACACACAAAAGGAGAGGGAAGAGGAGGATTCTGGCGGTTTTGGAGGCATTGAAGCAAAGGAAGACATCCGCCAAACTCTAAGATCTTTCAGTCCCAAGAACTCTTGGGAGTAGTATGTGGCTGGAAGGAGACAGTTCCAGATACTGTAATCCTCAGTGACCACGAGGACTCTCAAACTTGCAGTGCATGGGCTCCCTTATGCATCTGCATCATATGGTGGAAGTCTATCTAGGGGAGAAAAACAGACATGGAAAGCTTTCCAGTAGACAATCCACTGGGTTTCTGGGTCATGAGAATAGACCACTGGCCAGACCTTCCCCAGTATGCAATTGAGCTGCTGGGCTGTCCTGCATCCAGCGTGCTTTCCGAATGGGCATTCAGCCCTGCCAGAGGTTTTGTGACAGATAAAAGATCATGTCTGTCCACAGACTTTGTTGACCAGCTTTGTCAAAATGAATTAGTCCTGTATTAGCAGCAGCTATCAAACCCCTGATGCTGATGTCGCTGATTAAGTGTTATTGGGGTCTCAATCTCTGCAAGACTGTCTAGGCTGCCTAGCTTTGTGAGTGTTGATTTTATCTTGAAGTAATTTTTTGGTATAGGTTTCATGGGCACAATTAACGCCCAAGGACCAATTTTTTTCACACCAGTTTGACAGGTGCATCAAATAATTTTTTTTTACAATAGGCCAATTCTTGCTTTCATCAAGAGTACCTCTAGAAGGTTACGGGGTGAAGGCACCATCAACACCCAAAGACCAATTTTTCCGCAACTGTATAACAGGGGCATCACATTTCAATTTTTTATAGTGTAGCGCTACCCCCAGTTAAGAGAGCCGCTGGTTTGTTTTGGGTCCCTGAGTACAGCTCCACCAACCCCCGGCAATTTGGCTCTACCCGCTCTGGCACAGTTAGTAAAGGGGTACGTCCCTATGCACATAAAACTTAGCTTATACTCTAAGTGTAATTGGTATGAACTCACAAGCAGACTGCTGAGATAAGAATAACTGGCTTTACTTTGGCAGTAAGGAAAAAGAATAGCAACATGCATTTGAACATAGATCTTACAATACTTTAGCAGGTCCCTGCAATATGCACTTTAAACATGTACACAGGTATATGAATCTAACAATGGGGAAACGGAGCGCCAAGTGTGGCGACCGTCTGCTATGCGCCCCTGAGGTGCAATAAATCTATCTGCGCCTACCTAACGGACCAGGCCTGATCCCTAGTAATAGAGCTCAGTCCTTGTACTAGTACCGTGTTCTTCACCGGCAATAAATCTGTAGAGGTGGTGCACATGTAGCTTTAAATGGTGTCATTTGTAATCCACAAAAGTAACATTGCTGCTCTGAGGTAAATTGCGCCTAGGCAGTTCAATAGGCATAAAACGTGTGTGTCAATGCAGGATTGAGCCTACAGGCTCTCTCACCAATCCTTGGGGTACCGTCCTCCGATCCGGTCCCTCTAATGGCGGCTCTGGTCTCTTCAATGGCGGCGTCCGGTCTCCTCAGTCACAGCCCTGAACTCCGGTCATCAGCTCCGTCCGACCGACAGTAAGGGGAAGTCTCCGCTCCGCTGCTGTGGACTCTGAGGGGTGAGAGTCTCACTCCATCGGCTGCAAGGCCCAGGCTTCAGGCCTTCAGCTCCGGTCCGCACAGGTGTCTCTGCTGGCTGTAGTCTCCGCGTCCCACGCTCTGTCAGCAGAGGCAGGCCAGTCCTGTCAGGCCTCAGAAGAGGAAGTGTCCCAAGAGGAAGAGGCGGTCTCCGCTCTTCCCTTTTATAATCTCCCCCAGCAGCCTCCCGGGCGGAAGTCAGCAGCCCGGGGCCCTGGGGAATCATGGGAGATGTAGTCTCTACCAGAAAAAGGGGTAGAACCCCGCTACACACTCCCCCCACTTTAAATCTTTGGTCCCCAAAGATAGTGTTCAAACTACAAACTTTCTCAGGAACAACATTTTCACATAATTTGGACAGAGGAGCTTCCCACCAATTGGCATGAGATGGGGAGCTGTCCTGTCTACAGGTCACTTCAGTGTGTGCGACCTGCTTAACTGTGCCAGAGAGCGAGCTGGGGTTGCCCTCCACCAAATGAACAGCGGAAGGGTCAGGGCTCTCAGCACTTCTCCTTGCTGTGGTAACAGAGTCCTCTGAACTTTCTCCCATCTTGGGGTAAGTTAGCTTCTTGGGAGGCTTCACACTCCTGCGAGCTCTCTGTTCTCTTGGAACTTCTTCAGGAACACATTCTGGCAACATCTCTGGTTCTGGAACATCATCTTCTTGTTCTGGGTAGAGACCAGGGATGTCTTCCCAGCACTCAGGCACAACACTGAATGGCACAAACTCTGTGGCTTCTGGGTTCAATGTGTTATCTTCCACATCTTCAGTAGGTGGAAGATCTATGGCAGAATTTCCTGGAGTTGAGGAAGGCCATAGCCATTCAAGTTCTCCTTTTTCTTCCTCTGGTTGGGGGTCCTGTCCACCCCTAACTTGGGATGTCTGAGACCTAGTATTAGGCCTGGGGGCATCCAGAATGGAAACAGATTCAGGTAAGTCTCTCGCTGGAGGTATTCTGACTGCTTCAGTGAGTGGGAGCAAATGATTCCTATGCCAGGTCTTCAAAGGCCCCAATCTTCCTTCTGGCTTCAACTTGTAGACAGGCAATCCTGGAAGTTTCCTACAGATGATATATGGTTCTGATCTCCATCTATCAGCTATCTTGTGTTTCCCCGGGATCCCTAGGTTGCGTAACAGTACACGGTCCCCAGGTTGTAGGTCCTGTACTCTAACTTTCAAATCAAAGTTCCTCTTATTTCGGGCCCCCCTCTGGTCGGAGGCCGCTTGAGCTTTTTCATAAGCTATCTTCAGACTGCGCCTCAGTCTGTCCACATATCCTTTGTGGGAGGCAGCAGAGGCATGATCTAAAGAAATTCCAAAGGCTAAATCCACTGGCAATCTTGCTTCTCTCCCAAACATCAGCCGGTAAGGGGAAAAACCTGTCACATCACTTGTGGTGCAATTGTAAGCATGCACTAGAGCTGATATGTGTTGGCTCCAATGTTGCTTCTTCTCTGTTTCCAAAGTTCCCAACATGTTCAATAGGGTCCTGTTGAACCTTTCAGGCTGGGCATCACCTTGAGGGTGATATGGTGTGGTCCTAGTCTTCTCTACTCCCAGAGAATCTAGTAGCTTCCTGATCAGGCGACTCTCAAAGTCTCTTCCTTGGTCTGAGTGGATTCTCTGTGGCAGTCCATAGTGAACAAAGTACTTCTCCAAGAGTACCTTGGCTACTGTAGAGGCCTTCTGGTCCTTGGTTGGGAAAGCCTGAGCATAACGAGTGAAATGGTCGGTTACCACCAGAACATTTCCCAATCCGCTCAAATCGGGTTCAAGGCAGAGAAAATCAATGCATACCAGATCCATTGGGCCTTCACTTTGCAGGTGGCCCATTGGGGCAGCTTGATGGGGTAAAGTCTTCCTCTGAATGCATCTTGCACAGGAATGGCAATACTCCTCCACTTCGGCCCTCATGCAGGGCCAATAAAACCGGTCTCTGACAAGTTGGAAGGTTCTCTCTGCTCCCAAGTGACCATGCTGGTCATGTAAGGCAATCAGCACAGTCTCTCGATGCTTCTCTGGGAGAAACAACTGCCACTTGTCTTCTGGTCCATCAGAGGGGCCCCTTCGGTAGACTACCCCCTGATGCACCTGTAGCTTGTCCAATTCTTTCCTCAATAGGCGAGCTTCTTTAGAAGGGTGAAGGCGAAGTCCCTCTGGACTCTGGTCTTCCAGGGCTTCCAGGACCAATTTCCCCATGGGGTCTTCCAATTGGTCACACCTTAGCTCCTTCTTGGACAGCTTCGGCAGACACTCTTCTGCCAGTTGAGTTACCCCACAGTAACACTTTGGGACTCCCACTGTGGTAACTCCTATCTCTTCAGCTCTGGATCCTCCTCTGGCTTGGAGTTCAGCCCCCTGACAAAGGGCTCGCACTCCATCTGGTGCCACTTGGGTCCAGTCTTCCCAGTCATCGACCATGACATGGGATCTTCGGGACAGGGCATCTGCATCCCTATTTCCAGCCCCTGGTCTGTACTTGAGACTGAAATTGAATCCAGACAACGCCGCCAACCATCTGTGTCCAGTTGCATCCAGCTTGGCGGTGGTGAATAGATAGGTCAAGGGGTTGTTATCTGTCTTTACAGTAAACTCGGCCCCATACAGATAGTCTCTCAGTTTGTCAACAACTGCCCACTTGAGGGCTAAGAACTCCAACTTGTGGGTGGGATAGTTCTTCTCGGAGGGGGTCAGGCTCCGGCTCACATAAGCCACTGGTCGTAGCTGGTCTTCATGCTCCTGGTAGAGTACTCCACCTAGGCCCTCATGGCTGGCATCAACATGTAGCTCATAGGGTCTAGTGGGATCAGCGTAGGCCAAAACTGGGGCTGTGGTGAGACTTCTCTTCAAGGTTCTGAAAGCCTCTTCACACCTTGAGTTCCACTGGTCTTGGACCGACTCACTGGACCTCCTAGGCCCCATTCCATCTTCCTCTCCTTCTGTCTTCAGCAGCTCGTTGAGGGGTTTGGCAATGCGGGCAAATCCATCCACAAACCTGCGGTAGTAGGAGCAGAACCCTAAGAAAGACCGAAGTTCTGTAACTGTTGTGGGCCTTGGCCACGAAGTAACTGCCTCCAACTTCTCAGGGTCTGTAGCCACTCCTTTTTCAGACACTATGTGTCCCAGATAGTTCACAGAAGACTGATAGAACCGACACTTCTCTGGAGAAAGTTTAAGTCCCTCTTCACTGAGCCTCTTCAGTACTTTCTCCAACCTGGCTTCATGTTCTTCCAGAGTCTTTCCAAAGACAATGACATCGTCCAGGTACACAAGGACTTCTATGAGGTTCATGTCTCCAACTGTCCTTTCCATTAGGCGTTGAAACGTAGCAGGAGCTCCAGATAGGCCCTGGGGCATCCTGTTGAACTCAAAGAATCCCACTGGGGTTATGAAGGCAGTCTTCTCTCTATCTTCTGGATGCATGGGGATCTGGTAATACCCACTCTTGAGGTCCATCACACTGAACCACTTAGCTCCAGATAAACTCTGCAAGGCATCCTCTATCCTTGGCGTGGTGTACTGGTCAGGAATGGTCCTCCTGTTGAGAGTTCTGTAGTCAATGCACAGTCTCAATGACCCATTCTTCTTTCTGACTACCACAATTGGGGAGGCATAGGGGCTCCTGGATTCCCTAATCACTCCCGTCTTCTTCAATTCCGCAAGCTGCTCCCTCAGATCCTCCAGATCTGCTAGCGGGACTCGCCTCACTCTCTCTCGGAATGGCTTGTCCTCTTGCATGCGGATTCGGTGGGTGGCACTCCTCGCACACCCCACATCAAACTCATCTTTGGAGAAAATCTTCTCCCATCTGGTCAGCTGGGCCTTGGCTCTCTCTTTCCAAGCTCCAGGTAGGTTAGGGTTTTCCATGGAGAGTTTCTTCCAAACATCTTCACTTTCACCCGTCCCCTTCACTTCTGACCAGCCAACTGGGACAGCAGGACTCACCTGTCCCAGAAGCATCCTGGCAGGGATCTCCACGGGCTGCTCCGTGGGGTTTCTCACACTGACAGGGACTCTTCCTTTAGCCTTCTTCAGGTCCTTCAGTGAAATTACTTCTGGTATCACCTCCAGACCTGAGTGACCCTCCATTGGGTCAGGTTCCAACATTACAAAGGGGCCAGGCTGCTCCCAGGTAAGTTTTACCGTGGCTCTCATGCAGGTCACCTCTCCAGGCTGTAACACTGCTCCTTCCTTTCCAAGCCTCCATACCCTTCCTATCCCCTCACTTGGGGTCTTCTGCTCTAGGACCAACCGCTGGTAGGCTGCCTTCAGCATGGGATGGATCTTGGGAGCTGGAAGATTCTCTTTCTTCACCAGGGGGTCAGAAGCCTTCTGACTAGGTCCGTGTTCGTCCCTATGATCAGGGAAGTCTTGCTGGTTCCTGGTGGGCGGGGACACACCACTGCTAAGGTGTCGAACACTTCAGACTTCCCAGCTACGGATGGGTCAAACGTCAATCTGATGGGTAAGTATCCATCATAGGGGAAACTCTGGGTTCCCAATCCCCTTATCTCCAACTCTTCTATCTTCTGTATTGGCAGATGACTCAGGTATCTGTCATAGAAGTCCCTGTACAACAGGGTCACTTGTGCTCCAGCGTCCAGAAGGGCCTTCGTGTACACTCCTTCCACTTGGATGGGTACAGTAGGGGATGGACCAACTAGCTCTTCTGGGTAGGGCCTAGTTGATGCTGTCCTCTTCTTTGGACTCTTTGCTTTGCCAGCACTTGATTTGCACTTGCTCCTTTCTTGAGCCTGGTATGCATTGACTTTCTCCCTCTTCGTGGGAGTGTGAACCCGTTGAGGGATATTGTTATCTCTCACTTTGAAGAGTTCACGCTTGGGGGTGCTGTGTCTCTCCGGAGGGGTCTTGCCCCCTTTCTCTGGAGTGCACCTTGGTTGAGGATCCCTGGGCCCCTTCTGAGGGGTTTGGTCTCCTCGCTTTCTCTTCTTGTTGTGCTTCTTGGAGCTCACTGAAGGTGATGGGCACCCGGTTGACTCCTTCACCGGGGCCCTTTGGCGTTTCCCGCCGGCTGGCGGCTTTCTGCCTTCTTCTTCTTGGGACTGGAACATATAGCTGCAATATGACCAATTCCTCCACAATTAAAGCAAATCATCTCACTGTGGTCAAGAGGGGATGCTGGTACTGGAACAGCTGGAAACAATTCCCTCCTGCTTGTTTCCTTCTTGGGACTGGGCGTCTCTTTCGCCACTAGAGATGTCAGTATCTCCATCATCTGGGACATCTGCAACTTCAGGGCATCTACCTCTGTGTCTCTTTCAGGGGTTAAGGCCGTCCTGACCGTGGCCACTGTAGACTTTGTAGACCCCATCACCTGCTTTTCCCTTTTCTCTTCCAACATGGCCTCTTCTTCTCTGACCATTCGGATGAGGTCAGGGTAGTCCAGGTTCTTCCCATCCTGCCGGGTGCGTAGAATTAGTGCGACAGGGTCCAAGGGTTGGGCTCCCCTCATCACCTGCTGGGCACGGGCTTCATCTACCTTCCCTGGATCTATCCCCTTCTTCAGGATAATCCTATGCAGGATCTTGTCTATGCGTCCCATGTACTCTGACAGCTTCTCCCCTGTCTTCTGGTAACAGTGTTCCAGTTGATAGGTAAGTTCTGTGACTTTTTCTGTCCCACCAAACACACCTTCCAGGATGTCTATGTAGTCCTGGGCAGTGCAATCCTTTTTACTGGTCTTCAGATTGCGTATGGCCTCTAAGGCAGGTCCTTTTAGGCTTTCCACAATCCTTTGCTTCTTTCGGCCCTCTGAGACCTCCCATTCTTCTAGGGCCTGCGTGGCACCATCTAACCACTCTTCAAATCCCTCTTCTCCCGAGGGTACAGGTGTCCTCCTGAAAACATCCGGAGTTTCCTGTATCCCGACATTGGGTAATCCCCGGGGTCTCTTCTGCACTGGGTTACAATCTCCCCTAGAACAGCACACAGTTCTGCACTGAGAGTAGTGTGTGCGGGTGCGGGACTTTCCGCGCCCTTCTGCTCCTCCTTCTTTGGAGATAGAATGGCTTTCATAGGAGAGTAGTCTCCCTTCCGCGGCAGCGCATGCAGCAATTGGTAGTGCTGACCATTCTGTGCCTGTATGCTCTGGCTCCTGAACTGCTCTGGAGTCTCTTCCTTCCACTCTATTAAGGCGTATGTGTACCCAGCGTCATTTCTCATGTCCATTATCCATGACTTCTGGCATGGGGATAATGACATTATGAGCTGCTTGACTGCCTCTCTCTGCCACATCCCTGGCAGTTCAATAACTGCTGCTGCGGCTGGGTCAGCGGCCCATGTTGCGGACCACCGTCCCACTTCTATTGGGTCCATGCCGGTACCTTCTGGCGGCTTTTTTTCCCGCTGACTCAGGATCCCGGATTACGAGCCCCCACGTGTAGCGCTACCCCCAGTTAAGAGAGCCGCTGGTTTGTTTTGGGTCCCTGAGTCCACCAACCCCCGGCAATTTGGCTCTACCCGCTCTGGCACAGTTAGTAAAGGGGTACGTCCCTATGCACATAAAACTTAGCTTATACTCTAAGTGTAATTGGTATGAACTCACAAGCAGACTGCTGAGATAAGAATAACTGGCTTTACTTTGGCAGTAAGGAAAAAGAATAGCAACATGCATTTGAACATAGATCTTACAATACTTTAGCAGGTCCCTGCAATATGCACTTTAAACATGTACACAGGTATATGAATCTAACAATGGGGAAACGGAGCGCCAAGTGTGGCGACCGTCTGCTATGCGCCCCTGAGGTGCAATAAATCTATCTGCGCCTACCTAACGGACCAGGCCTGATCCCTAGTAATAGAGCTCAGTCCTTGTACTAGTACCGTGTTCTTCACCGGCAATAAATCTGTAGAGGT
>CM053029.1:275987263-276056944 GCA_028564925.1 Lithobates sylvaticus | reverse complement strand
ATGGATTTCTGGTGAAAATCCCAAAAATGTCAGGCAACACTATGTTTGTTATTACCCTTTTCAATGAATCTCCTGTGCTCGCCAAACTGTTTCCTGAGGGTTCTGATAGTACGCCCTACATAAAAAAGATCACAAGGGCAGGTGAAGCAATAGACCACAAACTCAGTGGAACAGTTGAAAAATTATTTGATTTTATATGTTTTGCCCTTTAATGTGAAAATTTTCTGACCATGGTTAATGAATTGGCATGTGAGGCTCAATTTCTTTCTACACTGATACATGCCAATTAGTGGTATAAGGACAGTGTGGTGTTTATTGTTGTCAGCTGGGATCTTGGTGACATTGCTGGGAGCCACCTTACTTTTTATATTTCTGGCCCTACGATAGGATATGATGGGTTTGGGAGTAAGCGTGGGTTGTAGGAAAGGGTTCTCCAAAATAATGGGCCAATAAAAACATGCATAAAACTGAGTCGTGAAATGGGTGAGTTATGACTCGGTGAAAGGTCTCTTAACCTTACGCTGAGGATTAACATTGTAGTGCTGGAAGGCCTCATCTACTAGTACTGTTGGGAACCTCTTATCAGTGAATTTTTCGGGAAGCTGTTGTCTATGAGAAGTGTAATCTGTATCTCTAGTACAGTTGTTTCATAGCCGACAGAATTGGCTACGAGGAATGTGCCCCACCTAGGATAATGACAGCTGGTAAAATGGAGGAAAGAATTACCATCTGTGTGTTTAACATAGTTCTGGGCATATATCCTTTTGTCACTGTGACAGAGTAAAAGATCAAGAAAGGCTAGTGAGTTGGAATCTTTAAGTAGGTGAACGACAGACCTCGAGAGTTATGATTACAATGATCAGCAAATCTGTCAACAGTGTCAGATGAACCATCCCATATGATGACTATATAGTCTATGTACCTACCATAGAAGACCACATGTGATGCACCCATTACAGTCCTGTTGATTTGTAAATAATAGTTCCCATCAAACTGAAAATAATTATGTTTTAATTATTGGCTCCTATTATAAAGTCCGCCTGTCTGGGAATTAGGAAGGGGATTTTCAGCCAGAAAATGCTCCACCGCACTTAGACCTACTCCATGGGGGATGGAAGTATAACGTGATGTGACATCGAGAGACACCCACATATAGGTTGGTTCCCATGGATATGATCAGAGTGTATCTAATAAATGGATGCCATCTCTAATATAAGTGGGTAAGGTTTGGGCAAGGGGCTGGAGGAACTGATCTATGTAGCTCGAGAAGCCACTCATGACATTTTCCATGGCTGCCATTATGGGACGACCCGGTGGATTATTGAGATCTTTATGTACTTTTGGTAAATGATAAAAATTGAGGGCTTTATAAAAGTCTCTCCGGAGGAAATCCTCCTCGGCTCGGGAAATAATGCCTTTCTCCAAGGCCCTCTCAGTGAGATAAGAGGCCTTGACAGAGAACTAAGGTAGGGGATCACGAGGTAATTTTTGGTAAGTGTCGGTGTCAGACAATGATCTATGAGATTCTTGGATGTAATCCTTCTGGCCCTGTGGGGAATTACTAGAAGATTATCTAAGATGAATGATTTAGTCACTGTCAGGTATGCCTTTATGTTTTATCCAACATCTAATGGATGCTGTGTTCCTTGGTCATTGAGAAAGGATGGCAGAATGATCTCCTGATTGAAGCGTAAAACAGTAGCTACCTTCGGAATAAACCGCTCTGACGGTTTTAGGATTACTCTGTCCGGATAGAATATAAGGTGAGGCTCTTTAGTAACAAGAGCTTGAATTTCAGATACTCGCTTCACTGAGGTCATGGCGTGGAGGAAACACACCTTTAGTGTTACGTCCCATATTAAGGTCGACTGTGGGGGATGAAAAGGAGAGTGTGATAATGCTTCCAGGACTACTGACAGATCCCAAGCAGAGATTATCGTTTTTCTGGGTGGCTTGTTTTTTTAAATGCTCTCATGAATTGGATAACCAGGGGATCCGCGGCCTATTTAATTCCTGTACTGGCTGATAGGGCGGACACCTGGACTTTTAAGGTACTTGAATTCAGGCCCTTATTAGGCCCAATTTGCAAGAATTCCAGAACTTGGGCCACATCTGGGATGCTGGATTCCAGGACTGCTGCTGGGCAACTGAGAGGAAGCTCTGCCATATTTTTTGATACGTGCTGATTTCCGGGCCTGAAGAAGGGTTGCTACCACCTGGTTAGAACAGCCGGACTCTATAAACCTTTGCCTCTCAGTTTACATGCCAGAGCTGGGTGCAGAAACTGCCCCTGAGACAGAAGGTCCAGGGTTACTACAAGAGGTATCGGATCTTCCACACCGAGTTGCAGAGGCATCATTAACCATGCCCTCCGTAGCTAAAATGGAATTACCGCTATGACTGTGTTCAAGGACCTCCTGAGCCTCACCAGAAACATTGCAATTAGAGGAATTGGAGGGAATACGTAATGCAGGCTAAATCTAAAGGGTAGCGAAGGCAGTGTATGCCCTCTGCCGAGAGAAATGTGATGCCCCTGTCACACAGTTGCAGAAAAATTGGTCTTTGGATGTTGGTGGTGCCTTCTCCCCTTTACCCTTACTAGAGGTGCTCTTATGAAAGCAAGAATTTGCCTTGCTGTAAAAAAAAATTATTTGTTGCCCCTGTCACACAGTTGCGTAACAATTGGTCTTTGGTGTTGGTGGTTCCTTCACCCAGCAACCTTCTAGAGCAGGGGTTTCAAACTGGCAGCCCTCCAGCTGTTGCGAAACTACAAGTCCCATGAGGCATTGCAAGGCTGACACTTACAAGCAAGACTCCCACAGGCAGAGGCATGATGGGACTTGTAGTTTCGCAACAGCTGGAGGGCCGCCAGTTTGAGACCCCTGTTCTAGAGGTACTCTAGATGAAAGCAAGAATTGGTCTTGCTGTAAAAAGAAATAAAAAATTGTTGCCCCTGTCACACAGTTGCGGAAAAATTGGTCTTTGAGTGTTGGTGGTGCCTTCACCCTGTAACCTTCTAGAGCTACTCCTGATGAAAGTAAGAATTGGCCTTGCTGTAAAAAAAATTCATTTGACGCCTCTGTCACCCAGTTGCAGAAAAATTGGTCTTTGGGTGTTGGTGGTGCCTTCACCCTGTAACCTTCTAGAGGTACTCTTGATGAAAGCAAGAATTGGCTTTGCTGGAAAAAATTTAAATGTGATGCCCCTGTCAGACATTTGCAGAGAAATTGGTCTTTGGATGTTGGTGGTGCCTTCACCCCTTAACCTTCTAGAGGTACTCTTATGAAAGCAAGAATTTGCCTTGTTGTAAAAAAAATTAATTTGTTGCCCCTGTCACAGAGTTGCAGAAAAATTGGTCTTTGGGTGTTGGTGATGCATTAACCATGTAATCATCTAGAGGTACTTTTTATGAAAGCAATACTTGGCCTTGCTGTAAAATTTTTTAATTTGAAGCCCCTGTCACATAGTTGCAGAAAAATTGGTCTTTGGGTGTTGGTGGTGCCTTCACCCTGTAATCATCTAGATTACAGGGTGAAAATGAGAGTACCTCTAGAAGATTATGGGGCGAAGGCACCACCAACACCCAAAGAACAAATTTTCTGCAACTGTTTCATCAAAGTTTTTCTGCAACGTTGATGAAAAAAAAGACTTGGCCTTGCTGTAAAAAAATTTAATTTGATGCCCCTGTCATCCAGTTGCAGAAAAATTGGTCTTTGGGTGTTGGTGGTGCCTTCACCCTATAACCTTCTAGAGGTACTGTTGTTGAAAGCAAGAATTGGCCTTGCTGTAAAAAAAAATAAAAATTGATGCCCCTGTCACACAGTTGTCCAAAAAATTGGTCTTTGGGTGTTGGTAGTGCCTTCACCTGGTAACCTTCTAGAGGTACTCTAGATCTGGGATATCCAAACTCTGGCCCTCCAGTTGTTCGGCAACTACAATTCCCATCATGCCTAGTCATGTCTGTGAATGTCAGAGTTTTACAATACCTCATGGGGCGTGTAGTTATGCAACAGCTGGAGGGCCGTAGTTTGGAGATCCCTGCTCTAGATGAAAACAAGAATTGGCCTTGCTGTAAAAAAAAAATATTTTGACGCCCCTGTCACCCAGTTGGAGAAAAATTGGTCTTTGGGTATTGGTGGTGCCTTCACCCTGTGACCTTCTAGAGGTACTCTTGATGAAAGCAAGAATTGGCCTTGCTGTAAATAAATGAAACTTTTTTTTTTTTTTGTAAATAAATGAAACTTGATGACCATGTCACACTGTGGCAGAAAAATTGCTCTGCTGTTGTTGGTGGTGCCTTTATCCCATAACCATCTAGAGGTACTCTTGATGCAAGCAAGAATTGGCCTTGCTATAAAAAATTGAAATGTGATGCCCCTGTTATACAGTTGCGGAAAAATTGGTCTTTGGGTGTTGATGGTGCCTTCACCCCGTAACCTTCTAGAGGTACTCTTGATGAAAGCAAGAATTGGCCTATTGTAAAAAAAATGTATTTGATGCACCTGTCAAACTGGTGTGAAAAAAATTGGTCCTGGCGTTAATTGTGCCCATGAAACCTATACCAAAAAATTACTTCAAGAAAAAATCAACACTCACAAAGCTAGGCAGCCTAGACAGTCTTGCAGAGATTGAGACCCCAATAACACTTAATCAGCGACATCAGCATCAGGGGTTTGATAGCTGCTGCTAATACAGGACTAATTCATTTTGACAAAGCCGGTCAACAAAGTCTGTGGACAGACATGATCTTTTATCTGTCACAAAACCTCTGGCAGGGCTGAATGCCCATTCGGAAAGCACGCTGGATGCAGGACAGCCCAGCAGCTCAATTGCATACTGGGGAAGGTCTGGCCAGTGGTCTATTCTCATGACCCAGAAACCCAGTGGATTGTCTACTGGAAAGCTTTCCATGTCTGTTTTTCTCCCCTAGATAGACTTCCACCATATGATGCAGATGCATAAGGGAGCCCATGCACTGCAAGTTTGAGAGTCCTCGTGGTCACTGAGGATTACAGTATCTGGAACTGTCTCCTTCCAGCCACATACTACTCCCAAGAGTTCTTGGGACTGAAAGATCTTAGAGTTTGGCGGATGTCTTCCTTTGCTTCAATGCCTCCAAAACCACCAGAATCCTCCTCTTCCATCTCTTTTTGTGTGTTCTATGGTGTCGCAAGAATGGTGTCTGCATAAAACTGCCTTGAAAAGAAAAGAAAGTCCTCCTCTTCCTCCCACTGCTCTGCCTAGAGTGCCCTGTCCAAAATGCCACACTTGTAACATCTCACCATCCTTGTCACCACCTAAAATGGTGACAGCTTTATCAACAGCCATTGGCGTAGGGAAAAAAAAGCTGAGGTGCCCTAAGCCTGTCCTTGTGCCATACTCACACAGGTACTCATTTAGAGACCTCTACTGCATGCGCAGCCACTGCAGTAGTGCCAAAGTTGAGTTCCACCTGGTGGGCATGTCACAAATTAGGCGATTTATGAGTACGTGAAATTCTAGCTGATTTTTAGCCAACCACACACTGGCTGTGTATGACCACCTGAAATGCCTACGGACTTTTCTGGCCTGCTTTAGAAGATCTTGCAAACCTGGGTATCTGTTTGACAGATGCTGCACCACCAACTTGAGGTCATGTGCAAGGCATGGCACATGTGTCAACTTTCCCTGTTGATGGGTGGACGGAAGGTTAGTGCCATTATCGCACACCACCATTCCTGGCTCAAGCTTCCATGGCGTGAATCACCTCTGGGTCTGCCCCTGCAGAGCTGAAAGAATCTCTGCTCCGTTGTGGCTCCTGTCCCCTGGACAGACCAGCTAAAGAACTGCATGGCATCTATTATCATGACTTGTTGAATGGCCCCTTGAACGTTTAGGGGGTGTTGGTGGTTCATAGGACAATCCAGCAGAGGAGGGCATGGAGGAGAAGGAAGAGGTGAAGCTGAAAGATCTTGCATCATAATCACCACCAGCTGTATGGGGACGTGGCTGCAAAACCAGCTCCAGCACTGAGCCCTGTTCTGCATCCTTCCTAGTTGCAAGCAGAGTTACCTAGTATGCTGGGAGCAAAATATATTGTCCCTGACCATGCTTGATGAACCATGTGTCAGCTGTATGGTGGATATTGCAGCTGACTGCCTTGCCCAATGATGCTTATGTAGCGTTATCCCCATAGGGGCTGCTAGTTGTTGTGGTCCGTCTCTCAGCCTGCATAGTCAGGCACACAATCTTCAGACACTCAGGAGTCAAGAACGTGGATGGGGTAAGAGTAAGTATGGGATGTCCACTCGATTGAAGAAATAAAGAATTGGGACTCCAACTATATACACTTCTTGTAAATTCACCTCCTCACTTCCAGCTCCAGCACATCACTTGATTACTGATCTCACTCTCCAGCATATCACTTGATTCCTCACTTCCAGGACCAGCTAGCACTAAATTTTAGACCGGACACTGGTTCCGCCAGACCTTAGCAAATGCCCTTTGCAGGCAGGGACCACGGGCCCCTTTGGGGTAGCAAAAATGTTGGTAGTCCTAGTTCTAGTTGTCCACGTGGCTACTGATCCAAGCACCACATCTTCAGGCCCTGCCAGCCCTCCTGGCTGTAGCTGCCTCTCTCCACTGCCCGTGCCACCACAGGCCACTCCACTGGCTCTGCACTCATCCCAAACAGCACTCTCCCAGTCCTCCCAGCCGGCATGCCTCCCAGTCCTCCTGACTGTGTGAACACTCACCACCCCCTTTGCTGCCTCTGTGGAACTCCTGGAGACTTGCCAGGCAGTGTTCTCCTGCTGTCCACTCTTGCTCCTTCTATGCCTCTTGGATAGGACACCTCTTTGGGTTATAAGAGGGTCCCGCACCTGACCCCAGGCCCAAGGTCACCCCTCTGGGGACTGGGGAGCTCCCTCAAAGGCCCTGACAGCCTAACACTTCAACTCCATCTTCCACCCAATCACAACTCCTCCCCAGCTGGGCTGACCCTGAGTATTTGAGGGGGGCTGCCCGCTGCCAATCCTAGTTGGGGATTGGACAGGGCCCTCAGAATACTCCAGGAAGCTCTACCTTCCTTTCCAGAAAATTCTAGCACATTGTGGAAGGAGAGGGGAGGTCTCAGTGATGCTGCCTGCGAGTCACCCAGCCCTACCTGCCTTCCTGCCAATGGTTATGGCAGGAAGCCTTATGGTCCGTATAGACTAGAATTGGATGTGCTGCTCCTTCCAAAATGTACCGCCACTCTTCAAGTGCTGCCTTAATTTCCAGCAGTTCTTGATCTCCCACATCATAGTTTCTTTCCACTTAAGATAATTTGTGGGAGAAGAAGGCAACTGGATACAAAAGAGCCTTAGGTCCCTATCTCTGGGAAAGGACTGCTCCTACTGCAGTTTCAGATGCATCCACCTCCAAAATGTATGGCAAGGCTGGATCAGGATGCTTTAGGACGGATGCAGAGGTGAATAAGTTCTTGAGGGTTTCAAAGGCGGTTTGAGCTTCAGAGGACCAATGAACCCGAATAGCCTGTTTAGTTATAGTAATAGGGGCAATAATGGTTGAAAATCCTCTGATAAATTTCCTATAGAAATTTGCGAACCCCACGAAGCATTGGATACCCTTCTTGTCCACAGGAAACGTCCAGTTAAGAATGGCAGCGACCTTCTGAGGGTCCATCTTAATACCTTCCACTGAAATAATTAATCCCAAGAACTGGATACTTTGTTGTTCAAATTCACATTTTTTAGGTTTTGCGTAAAGACCGTGCTGTCGAAGTCGGTTTAACACATTTTTAACATGTTCAGATGCTTGTCCAGAGATGGGGAAAAGATCAGGATATCGTCCAGGTATATTATGACAAACAGGTCAAGGTAGTCTCTAAAAATATCGTTTACAAAAATGCTAGAATGTAGCAGGAGCATTACAAAGCCCGAAGGGCATCACTAAATATTCAAAGTGCCTGAAGCGGGTGCGAAAAGCAGTCTTCCATTCATCACAGCTAGGGATGAGCCGAACACCCCCGGGTTCGGTTCGAACCAGAACCTTCGAACGGACCGAAAGTTTGCGCGAATTTTCGAACCCTATACGTTATAATGGACGCGAACGTTCGAAATCAAAAGTGCTAATTACAACGGCCAATATGCATATTAATGTCATAAAACAGGTTTGGGGACCCGGGTCCTGCCCCAGGGGACATATATCAATGCAAAAAAAACTTTTAAAAACTAACGTTTTTTCGGGAGCAGTCATATTAATGATGCATAAAGTGAAAAAAAAAAAAAGTGAAATTTTCCTTTAAATATGGTACCTGGGGGGTGTCTAAAGTATGCCTGTGAAGTGGCATGTGTTTCCCGTGTTTAGAACTGTCCTTGCACAAAATGACATTTGTAAAGGAAAAAAAGAAGCCATTTAAAAACACTTGCGGCTTTAATGGCATGTCTTGTCCTGGCCGCCATATGGCTGAAAATCCTTGAGAAAAATGGCATGGCTACCCCATCACCCCCCCCCCCCCCCCCCAGCCCCTTTGGGTCTTGTATGGATATTAAGGGGGACCCCGCACCCAAAATAAAACCCTATACCTACAACCCTATATACTCTGAACAGCAGTATATAGGTGGTGCAAACAAGACACGGACTGTAGGTTTGTTCTTAAGTAGAATCTGAACAGGTACATTATGAAGTGTAGCTCCATCCCAAAAAAATCTATTTTTAAGCTTTTTGGAGAACATAGGGAGGGGTTATCACCCCTGTAACATTTGCTGTCTTTGCACATCTGTTCAGAACATGTCACCTCACTTTCCGTCCCAATGACAAATGTTTTTGGAAAAGTGGGGTTTGAATTGAAACAAGGATTGGTGATAAAGCATCAGTAGAGAGGAGATACCTTTTTCCCAAATTAAATCTAACAGGATAGAATTTCCCTTCCTAGGGGTAGATTTAATCTCACTTCCTGTTTTCTCTTTCCGTTTGCAAGTAGGAGTCGTTTGTAAGTTGGATGTTTGAAAGTAGGGGCCTGGCGTATATACTCTGCAGAAATTTGCCCTATTAGATGTTGGTGTAGCCACAAGACTGGTGGGCACAGGAATGGGCCCTGCTGTGAGTTAATAGATCAAGATTTGTACTTGCATGCACCTGTTGAACCGGGCAGAAAAATTGGGCCTTTGGTGGTGGTGGTGGTGGTGGTGGTGGACGGTGTTGCCACAAGACTGTAAGCTCTCACAGTTACTCTTGGTGGGCGCAGGAATGGGCCCTGCTGTGAGTTATTAGATCAAGATTTGTAATTGCATGCACCTGTTGAACAGGGCAGAAAAATTGGGCCTTTGGTGGTGGTGGTGGTGGTGGTGGACGGTGTTGCCACAAGACTGTAAGCCCTCACAGTTACTCTTGGTGGGCGCAGGAATGGGCCCTGCTGTGAGTTATTAGATCAAGATTTGTAATTGCATGCACCTGTTGAACAGGGCAGAAAAATTGGGCCTTTGGCGGTGGTGGTGGACGGTGTTGCCACAAGACTGTAGGCCCTCATAGTTACTCTTGGTGGGCGCAGGAATGGGCCCTGCTGTGAACTATTAGATCAAGATTTGTAATTACACGCCCCTGTTAAACAGGGGCTGAAAAATTGTGCCTTAGACATTGGTGCTGGTGCCACAACACTGCAACCCCTCACAGATACTGTACTCTTAGCACAGCAATGAGACCTGTTGCAAAGCATTGCCTAAAAAAATTGTAATTACACGCCCCAACAGGGGCTGAAAAATTGTGCCTTAGGCACTGGTGCCACAACACTGCAACCCCTCACAGATACTGTACTTGGAGCACAGCAGTCACACGTGTTGCGAAGCATTTTTTTAAAAAATTGTAATTACACGCCCCTGTTAAACAGGGGCTGAAAAATTGTGCCTTAGGCACTGGTGCTGGTGCCACAACACTGCAACCCCTCACAGATACTGTACTTGGAGCACAGCAGTCACACGTGTTGCGAAGCATTTTTTTAAAAAAATGTAATTACACGCCCCTGTTAAACAGGGGCTGAAAAATTGTGCCTTAGGCACTGGTGCTGGTGCCACAACACTGCAACACCTCACAGATGCTGTACTTGGAGCACAGCAGTCACACGTGTTGCGAAGCATTTTTTTAAAAAAATTGTAAGTACACGCCCCTGTTATACAGGGGCTGAAAAATTGTGCCTTAGGCACTGGTGTGGTGGCATGGATCATTGAGGAGGAGAAGGAGGATAGTCAGTGAACATAACAGGACAGTCACTCAGCATCAGCATAGGCAGTCTTGAAGGGATGTGACATTATAAATTATTCCGTTATATCCGCTTCAGGTGCCTGGTAGCTGGTGGTGATCCAAGACTGATTCATTTTGATGAAGGTCAGTCGATCAACCGAGTCGGTGGACAGGCGCACCCTATGATCGGTGACAAATCCTCCAGCAGCACTGAATGTGCGTTCGGAAAGAACGCTGGAGGCAGGACAGGCCAGTAGCTCAATTGCATACTGTGCAAGCTCTGGCCAGTGATCCATCCTCAGGACCCAGTAAGCCAGAGGATTTTCGGTGGGAAAGGTGTCCAAGTCTGACCTTGCCCCAAGGTATTCCTGCACCATGTATATCAGACGCTGGCGATGGTTGCTGGAACCGATCATACCTTGGGGCTGCGGACTAAAAAATTGTCTGAACGCATCGGTCAGACGTCCACCTTCCCCACCGCTCCTTCTGCTACTGACCGAAGCCTCAGCAACTCGTCGCCCAGGACCAGGAGTTTGTAACCTCCCAGTTTCTGGGAACGCGTTGCACAGACCTTTCTGCAAGGCCTCCCTGAGATGTCTCATCCTCTGCTCCCTCTGCGACGGCAAGATAAGGTCCGCAACCTTACCCTTGTACCGTGGATCAAGGAGAGTGGCCAGCCAGTAATGGTCCCTCTCCTTGATCCGAAGAACACGAGGATCCTTCCGCAGGCTTTGCAGGATCAGGGAGGCCATGCAGCGTAGGTTAGCTGAGGCATTCGGTCCGGAGTCTTCTGGGTCACTGAGGATGACATGATCGCCAGCCACCTCCTCCCAGCCACGTACAAGTCCACTGGTTTGTTGGGACTGTACATCATCCCTAAAAGACTGCTGCTGCTGCTGATGCTGAGTGCCAGGCTCCACCTCCATGCTCACACAATCCTCCTCCTCCTCCTCCTCCTCCTCCTCATCCTCATCCTCTTCCTGTGTGATGGGTGGGACAGAAGGAACACTGTCCGGATAAAGGGGGCCTTGAGAGGCAAGGAAGTCCTCCTCTTCCTGCCTCTGTTCTGCCTCAAGTGCCCTGTCCATTATCCCACGCAGCGTATGCTCCAACAGGTGGACAAGAGGTACAGTGTCACTGATGCATGCACTGTCACTGCTCACCATCCTCGTGGCCTCCTCAAATGGTGAGAGGACAGTGCATGCATCCCTGATCATGCTCCACTGACGTGGGGAAAAAAAACCAAGCTCCCCTGACCCTGTCCTGGTGCCGTAGTCGCAAAGGTACTCATTGATGGCCCTCTGCTGCGTGTGCAGTCGCTGCAGCATGGCCAACGTTGAGTTCCACCTGGTGGGCATGTCACATATTAGGCGGTTCTTGGGCAGGTTCAGCTCCTTTTGCAGCTCAGTCAGCCGAGCACTGGCATTATAAGATCGGCGGAAATGCACACAGACTTTCCTGGCCTGCCTCAGGACATCCTGTAAGCCTGGGAACCTGCCCAAGAACCGCTGCACCACCAGGTTGAGGACGTGAGCCATACAGGGCACATGGGTGAGCTGCCCCTGTCGCAGGGCGGAGAGGAGGTTGGTGCCATTGTCAGAAACGACCATTCCTGGCTTAAGCTGGCGTGGCGTCAACCACCTCTCGGCCTGCCCCTGCAGAGCTGCCAGAACCTCTGGCCCAGTGTGGCTCCTGTCCCCCAAACACACCAGCGCAAGCACGGCATGGCATCTTTTTGCCTGCGTACTTGCGTAGCCCCTTGTACGCCTACGGAGCACCGCTGGTTCCGAGGACAGAGCACTGGAGGAAGAAGAAGAGGAGGGGGTGGAGGAGAGAGGTGTGTCACAACCAGTAGCAGTAGTAGCGTTTTGGAGGCGTGGTGGCGGAACAACCTCCAACACTACTGCACCTTGTCCTGCATCCCTCCCAGCTGCCAATAGAGTGACCCAATGGGCCGTGAAAGAAAGGTAACGTCCCTGTCCATGCCTGCTGGACCATGAGTCAGCGGTAATATGCACCTTACCGCTGACCGCCCTGTCCAGCGAGGCATGGACATTGCCTTCCACATGGCGGTAGAGAGACGGAATCGCCTTCCGTGAGAAAAAGTGGCGTTTGGGAACCTGCCACTGAGGAACCGCACATTGAACAAACTCACGGAAGGGGGCCGAGTCTACCAACTGAAAAGGCAGCAGTTGAAGTGCTAGCAATTTAGCCAAGCTAGCATTCAACCGCTGGGCATGTGGATGGCTGGGAGTGTACTTCTTTCGACGGTCCAGCAGCTGGGGCAGGGAAATTTGCCTGCTACTATCGGACGTCGGTGTACTGCAAGTACTTGGTTGTGACACACCTAATTCTACACCTTCAGTCCTCTCACAGCAGCTTTCAGAGAGGACTGAAGATGTAGTGGGGATGGAGATCCCAGCTGATGAGGAGCAAGGAGAGGTCCGCTTAGTTCTTTGGTGTGGGTCTTTTATGTGTGCCTGCCAACGAGCTGCATGGCAGGTCGACATATGTCTGGTCATGCTTGTGGTGCCCAAGCGGCTGATGTTTTGGCCACGCGAGATACGCTTGAGACAAATATTGCAAATAGCAGTGGTGCGATCTGATGCACTCGTCTCAAAAAAGGCCCACACCAAAGAACTTTTCTGATAACGTGCAGAGGCAGCGCCCTGCACAGGCGGAGCTCTGCGGTGTTGTACAGTTGCTGTGCTGGCCTCTAGCTGGCCTCCAGGGGGCATCCTGCCTCGTTGGACATGTGACGCCGCATCCTCCTCCTCCTCCTCGTCCTCCTCCTCATCCTCTCTCCCTCCAGGCACCCACGTGGCGTCAGTGACCTCATCATCCACTCCCTCTTCACCACTAGAGCAAACCTGGCAGTAAGCTGCAGCTGGTGGAACAGTACTGCCAGATTGCTGTCCTTCAGCATCCCCTCTCTCTGCGCGCACACTACTGACTTCCTCAAGCTGGGTATCATCATCCGAGCCTTCGAATCGTTGGGCATCCTCCTGGAGCATGTACCCAACACTGTGCTCAAAGAGTTCGGGGGACTCCTCAGGAGGACATGGTGGGTCTAGGGAAGGGGGGCTAATGATGCCATTAAGTACGCGTTGGCAGCTGCTCTGCCAGTACCCTGAGCCTGGGTGAGAGAGGATGAGGAGGAAGAGGAGGGCTTGGTCATCCATTCTACCAAGCCTTCAGCATGATGCGGCTCCACATGTCCAGCTGCCGAAAACAAAGACGCGCGTGTCCCATGGTCACGTGCTGATGACGATGCACGTCCACGGCCACGGCCACGTCCACTAGAAACAGAGCCTGCCTGCCCTGTGTTCTTGGCTCTGCACGCTCTGCCTCCCCTTGGCGGTCTTCCAGCCATTGTAGTCAGTAGTCCTGTGGGTGCTGCTGAAAAGAAAATATAGGAGCTCTGTGTGATGCCACTAACACACTAGAAGTCCTATGGGTGCTTCTGCAAAGAAAATATAGGAGCTCTGTGTGATGCCACTAACACACTAGAAGTCCTGTGGGTGCTGCTGAGAAGAAAATATAGGAGCTCTGTGTGATGCCACTAACACACTAGAAGTCCTATGGGTGCTTCTGCAAAGAAAATATAGGAGCTCTGTGTGATGCCACTAACACACTAGAAGTCCTGTGGGTGCTGCTGAGAAGAAAATATAGGATCTCTGTGTGATGCCACTAACACACTAGAAGTCCTATGGGTGCTTCTGCAAAGAAAATATAGGAGCTCTGTGTGATGCCACTAACACACTAGAAGTCCTGTGGGTGCTGCTGAGAAGAAAATATAGGAGCTCTGTGTGATGCCACTAACACACTAGAAGTCCTATGGGTGCTTCTGCAAAGAAAATATAGGAGCTCTGTGTGATGCCACTAACACAGTACAAGTCCTGTGGGTGCTTCTGAGAAGAAAATATAGGAGCTCTGTGTGATGCCACTAACACACTAGAAGTCCTATGGGTGCTTCTGCAAAGAAAATATAGGAGCTCTGTGTGATGGCACTAACACACTACAAGTCCTGTGGGTGCTGCTGGGAAGAAAATATAGGAGCTCTGTGTTATGCCACTAACACACTTGAAGTCCTATGGGTGCTTCTGCAAAGAAAATATAGGAGCTCTGTGTGATGGCACTAACACACAATTGAAGTCCTATGGGTGCTGCTGGGAAGAAAATATAGGAGCTCTGTGTGATGCCACTAACACACTAGAAGTCCTATGGGTGCTTCTGCAAAGAAAATATAGGAGCTCTGTGTGATGCCACTAACACACTAGAAGTCCTATGGGTGCTTCTGAAAGAAAATATAGGAGCTCTGTGTGATGCCACTAACACACTAGAAGTCCTATGGGTGCTTCTGCAAAGAAAATATAGGAGCTCTGTGTGATGCCACTAACACACTAGAAGTCCTATGGGTGCTTCTGCAAAGAAAATATAGGAGCTCTGTGTGATGCCACTAACACACTAGAAGTCCTGTGGGTGCTGCTGCAAGTCCTATGGGTGCTTCTGCAAAGAAAAAATATAGGAGCTCTGTGTGATGCCACTAACACACTAGAAGTCCTATGGGTGCTTCTGGGAAGAAAATATAGGAGCTCTGTGTGATGCCACTAACACACTAGAAGTCCTATGGGTGCTTCTGGGAAGAAAATATAGGAGCTCTGTGTGATGCCACTAACACACTAGAAGTCCTATGGGTGCTTCTGGGAAGAAAATATAGGAGCTCTGTGTGATGGCACTAACACACTAGAAGTCCTATGGGTGCTTCTGGGAAGAAAATATAGGAGCTCTGTGTGATGCCACTAACACACTAGAAGTCCTATGGGTGCTTCTGGGAAGAAAATATAGGAGCTCTGTGTGATGCCACTAACACACTAGAAGTCCTATGGGTGCTTCTGGGAAGAAAATATAGGAGCTCTGTGTGATGGCACTAACACACTAGAAGTCCTATGGGTGCTTCTGGGAAGAAAATATAGGAGCTCTGTGTGATGCCACTAACACACTAGAAGTCCTATGGGTGCTTCTGGGAAGAAAATATAGGAGCTCTGTGTGATGCCACTAACACACTAGAAGTCCTATGGGTGCTTCTGGGAAGAAAATATAGGAGCTCTGTGTGATGCCACTAACACACTACAAGTCCTATGGGTGCTTCTGGGAAGAAAATATAGGAGCTCTGTGTGATGGCACTAACACAGTAGAAGTCCTATGGGTGCTTCTGGGAAGAAAATATAGGAGCTCTGTGTGATGCCACTAACACACTAGAAGTCCTATGGGTGCTTCTGGGAAAGAAAATATAGGAGCTCTGTGTGATGCCACTAACACACTAGAAGTCCTATGGGTGCTTCTGGGAAGAAAATATAGGAGCTCTGTGTGATGCCACTAACACACTAGAAGTCCTATGGGTGCTTCTGGGAAGAAAATATAGGAGCTCTGTGTTATGGGACTAACACACAATTGAAGTCCTATGGGTGCTTCTGGGAAGAAAATATAGGAGCTCTGTGTGATGCCACTAACACACTAGAAGTCCTATGGGTGCTTCTGGGAAGAAAATATAGGAGCTCTGTGTGATGCCACTAACACACTACAAGTCCTATGGGTGCTTCTGGGAAGAAAATATAGGAGCTCTGTGTGATGCCACTAACACACTACAAGTCCTATGGGTGCTTCTGGAAGAAAATATAGGAGCTCTGTGTGATGGGACTAACACACTACAAGTCCTATGGGTGCTTCTGGGAAGAAAATATAGGAACTCTGTGTGATGGCACTAACACAC
Organism: Lithobates sylvaticus; assembly: GCA_028564925.1. NCBI lineage: Eukaryota > Metazoa > Chordata > Amphibia > Anura > Ranidae > Lithobates > Lithobates sylvaticus. The sequence continues at coordinate 276,040,953 of CM053029.1, read as the reverse complement.
TACAAGTCCTATGGGTGCTTCTGGAAGAAAATATAGGAGCTCTGTGTGATGGGACTAACACACTACAAGTCCTATGGGTGCTTCTGGGAAGAAAATATAGGAGCTCTGTGTGATGGGACTAACACACTACAAGTCCTATGGGTGCTTCTGGGAAGAAAATATAGGAACTCTGTGTGATGCCACTAACACAGTACAAGTCCTATGGGTGCTTCTGGGAAGAAAATATAGGAGCTCTGTGTGATGGGACTAACACACTACAAGTCCTATGGGTGCTTCTGGGAAGAAAATATAGGAGCTCTGTGTGATGGCACTAACACACTACAAGTCCTATGGGTGCTTCTGGGAAGAAAATATAGGAGCTCTGTGTGATGGCACTAACACACTACAAGTCCTATGGGTGCTTCTGGGAAGAAAATATAGGAGCTCTGTGTGATGGGACTAACACACTACAAGTCCTATGGGTGCTTCTGGGAAGAAAATATAGGAGCTCTGTGTGATGGGACTAACACACTACAAGTCCTATGGGTGCTTCTGGGAAGAAAATATAGGAGCTCTGTGTGATGGCACTAACACAGTACAAGTCCTATGGGTGCTTCTGGGAAGAAAATATAGGAGCTCTGTGTGATGGGACTAACACACAATTGAAGTCCTATGGGTGCTTCTGGGAAGAAAATATAGGAGCTCTGTGTGATGGCACTAACACACTACAAGTCCTATGGGTGCTTCTGGGAAGAAAATATAGGAGCTCTGTGTGATGGGACTAACACACTACAAGTCCTATGGGTGCTTCTGGGAAGAAAATATAGGAGCTCTGTGTGATGGCACTAACACACTACAAGTCCTATGGGTGCTTCTGGTGAAGAAAATATAGGAGCTCTGTGTGATGGCACTAACACACAATTGAAGTCCTATGGGTGCTTCTGGGAAGAAAATATAGGAGCTCTGTGTGATGGCACTAACACACTACAAGTTCTATGGGTGCTTCTGGGAAGAAAATATAGGAGCTCTGTGTGATGGGACTAACACACTACAAGTCCTATGGGTGCTTCTGGGAAGAAAATATAGGAGCTCTGTGTGATGGGACTAACACACTACAAGTCCTATGGGTGCTTCTGGGAAGAAAATATAGGAGCTCTGTGTTATGGCACTAACACACTACAAGTCCTATGGGTGCTTCTGGGAAGAAAATATAGGAGCTCTGTGTGATGGGACTAACACACTACAAGTCCTATGGGTGCTTCTGGGAAGAAAATATAGGAGCTCTGTGTGATGGCACTAACACACTACAAGTCCTATGGGTGCTTCTGGGAAGAAAATATAGGAACTCTGTGTGATGGGACTAACACACTACAAGTCCTATGGGTGCTTCTGGGAAGAAAATATAGGAGCTCTGTGTGATGGGACTAACACACTACAAGTCCTATGGGTGCTTCTGGGAAGAAAATATAGGAGCTCTGTGTGATGGGACTAACACACTACAAGTCCTATGGGTGCTTCTGGGAAGAAAATATAGGAGCTCTGTGTGATGGCACTAACACAGTACAAGTCCTATGGGTGCTTCTGGGAAGAAAATATAGGAGCTCTGTGTGATGGGACTAACACACTACAAGTCCTATGGGTGCTTCTGGGAAGAAAATATAGGAGCTCTGTGTGATGGGACTAACACACTACAAGTCCTATGGGTGCTTCTGGGAAGAAAATATAGGAGCTCTGTGTGATGGGACTAACACACTACAAGTCCTATGGGTGCTTCTGGGAAGAAAATATAGGAGCTCTGTGTGATGGCACTAACACAGTACAAGTCCTATGGGTGCTTCTGGGAAGAAAATATAGGAGCTCTGTGTGATGGGACTAACACACTACAAGTCCTATGGGTGCTTCTGGGAAGAAAATATAGGAGCTCTGTGTGATGGGACTAACACACTACAAGTCCTATGGGTGCTTCTGGGAAGAAAATATAGGAGCTCTGTGTGATGGGACTAACACACTACAAGTCCTATGGGTGCTTCTGGGAAGAAAATATAGGAGCTCTGTGTTATGGGACTAACACACAATTGAAGTCCTATGGGTGCTTCTGGGAAGAAAATATAGGAGCTCTGTGTGATGGGACTAACACACTACAAGTCCTATGGGTGCTTCTGGGAAGAAAATATAGGAGCTCTGTGTGATGGGACTAACACACTACAAGTCCTATGGGTGCTTCTGGGAAGAAAATATAGGAGCTCTGTGTGATGGGACTAACACACTACAAGTCCTATGGGTGCTTCTGGGAAGAAAATATAGGAGCTCTGTGTGATGGGACTAACACACTACAAGTCCTATGGGTGCTTCTGGGAAGAAAATATAGGAGCTCTGTGTGATGGCACTAACACACTACAAGTCCTATGGGTGCTTCTGGGAAGAAAATATAGGAGCTCTGTGTGATGGCACTAACACACTACAAGTCCTATGGGTGCTTCTGGGAAGAAAATATAGGAGCTCTGTGTGATGGGACTAACACACTACAAGTCCTATGGGTGCTTCTGGGAAGAAAATATAGGAGCTCTGTGTGATGGCACTAACACACTACAAGTCCTATGGGTGCTTCTGGGAAGAAAATATAGGAACTCTGTGTGATGCCACTAACACAGTACACGTCCTATGGGTGCTTCTGGGAAGAAAATATAGGAGCTCTGTGTGATGGGACTAACACACTACAAGTCCTATGGGTGCTTCTGGGAAGAAAATATAGGAGCTCTGTGTGATGGGACTAACACACTACAAGTCCTATGGGTGCTTCTGGGAAGAAAATATAGGAGCTCTGTGTTATGGGACTAACACACTTGAAGTCCTATGGGTGCTTCTGGGAAGAAAATATAGGAGCTCTGTGTGATGGGACTAACACACTACAAGTCCTATGGGTGCTTCTGGGAAGAAAATATAGGAGCTCTGTGTGATGGGACTAACACACTACAAGTCCTATGGGTGCTTCTGGGAAGAAAATATAGGAACTCTGTGTGATGGGACTAACACAGTACAAGTCCTATGGGTGCTTCTGGGAAGAAAATATAGGAGCTCTGTGTGATGGGACTAACACACAATTGAAGTCCTATGGGTGCTTCTGGGAAGAAAATATAGGAGCTCTGTGTGATGGCACTAACACACTACAAGTCCTATGGGTGGTTCTGGGAAGAAAATATAGGAGCTCTGTGTGATGGGACTAACACACTACAAGTCCTATTGGTGCTTCTGGGAAGAAAATATAGGAGCTCTGTGTGATGGGACTAACACACTACAAGTCCTATGGGTGCTTCTGGGAAGAAAATATAGGAGCTCTGTGTTATGGCACTAACACACAATTGAAGTCCTATGGGTGCTTCTGGGAAGAAAATATAGGAGCTCTGTGTGATGGGACTAACACACTACAAGTTCTATGGGTGCTTCTGGGAAGAAAATATAGGAGCTCTGTGTGATGGGACTAACACACTACAAGTCCTATGGGTGCTTCTGGGAAGAAAATATAGGAAGTCTGTGTGATGCCACTAACACAGTACAAGTCCTATGGGTGCTTCTGGGAAGAAAATATAGGAACTCTGTGTGATGCCACTAACACAGTACAAGTCCTATGGGTGCTTCTGGGAAGAAAATATAGGAGCTCTGTGTGATGGGACTAACACAGTACAAGTCCTATGGGTGCTTCTGGGAAGAAAATATAGGAACTCTGTGTGATGCCACTAACACAGTACAAGTCCTATGGGTGCTTCTGGGAAGAAAATATAGGAACTCTGTGTGATGGGACTAACACACTACAAGTCCTATGGGTGCTTCTGGGAAGAAAATATAGGAACTCTGTGTGATGCCACTAACACAGTACAAGTCCTATGGGTGCTTCTGGGAATAAAATATAGGAACTCTGTGTGATGGGACTAACACACTACAAGTCCTATGGGTGCTTCTGGGAAGAAAATATAGGAACTCTGTGTGATGCCACTAACACAGTACAAGTCCTATGGGTGCTTCTGGGAAGAAAATATAGGAACTCTGTGTGATGCCACTAACACAGTACAAGTCCTATGGGTGCTTCTGGGAAGACAATATAGGAACTCTGTGTGATGCCACTAACACAGTACAAGTCCTATGGGTGCTTCTGGGAAGAAAATATAGGAGCTCTGTTTGCTGCCACTAACACACTAGAAGTCCTATGGGTGCTTTTGGGGTGCAGTGCTGTACTAACAGCACTGCGGTTGGTACTACTGAAATACTGTACTAACAGTAAGACACGTACCAGACTAACCCCCAGCAGCAGCTAAAAACACACTAACCAGCAGCAGCAATGGACGATCAATGACAGGTAGCAATGGTTTAGCAAATAAATAGCCAATGGTTTAGCAAAGTAGAGCAAATCTTTCTATATGAATCTAGCAAAGAGTGACACAGAATCAGCCTGATCTCTCCTAAAGCCGGAACTCATGTGACCGGCGCCGACGGCGTGGCGGCCTTTTAAATGAGGGGGCGTGTACTAAAGCCCCTGAGCTGTAATTGGCTACAGGCGTCCTGCCTGTAGCCAATTATGGCTCTCCGAGTTTCCGGCGCTGTGATTGGCCAAGCATGCGGGGTCACAGTGCATGCTTGGCCAATCATCAGCCAGCAATGCACTGCGCCGGCCGCGCCGGCCGCAATGCATTGCGGGGCCGCTCGCATCACACGAATGTGATGCGAGCGGCCAAAATAGTTCTGGGCTCGCCGAGCGAGCGAACACCCGGTGCTCGATGCGAACATGGGTTCGCATCGACCACCGGGCCCATCCCTATAAAGCCCCATACACACGGTCGGACTTTTTCATGGATTCTGTCCGATCGGACAAGGTTGTTGAAAAATCAGACCGTGTGTATGCACCATCGGACAGTGTTCGTCGGTTTGTCCGACGGACAAAGTCTTATCTCCTGCTGGAAAGATTTGCCGTCAACACGGTCCGATCACACCAAATCCGATCGTGTGTACGGTTGTCCGACGGACAAAGTGCTAGGCATGCTCAGAAGAAATTCTGTGACGGAAGCGCTCGGTCAGGTAAAACTACCTTTCCTAATCGACACAGCACATTCGTCACGCTGCAATGTTAAAATGTCTTTAATGCAGCGCATTCTCTTTTTCTTTACAATGCAACAAGAATGACATGTTTTAGCTGCTCCTATTCACCCGCACTTCTCACAAACTTAGTTCTTTATTACTTTGCAGCATTTATACACTACATGTTTATTTTTACTCAGATCGTAAAAGAATCTTTGTTATATTTTTAGCATGATTTGTTTTTTTTGTTTTTTTTGGGGAATACATATTTGAAGGAGAATTTTTTTTTTTTTTTGGAGGGGGGTTGTATGTCTCAACTTAGCAAAACCACATTATTAACATTTGTATTTCTTGCTTAAATTTACTAGGAGTTTGTTGGTTGTTGGTGCCCCTTGTTAATTATACTTTAGGATTAGTGAAATGTACCTGCCTACTCAAAGAAAAACTGTCATTGTAGAAAAGTAAAACACAATAGTCAATGATTATTTCAAATCCAAAAAACATTTATTTAGGTCTCAGCAACAAACCAAAGAGGAACGCAGCCATGGTGAAACTTGGGGAATTTGCAAAGCCTTGCACACCCATGGCAACCATCATTTTACAGGCTTAAACAATTGGGGGCATGAAGAGTACCTATCTAAATAATAAGGGAGCGCAATCTGGTCCTGAAGTCCAAAACATTGGGAACTGCAGCAGATGCCATCTAGGTCCCCAGGCTCTGGTCCTACGAGAGGCTCCATCTTCTCTCAGACCAGACTGAATCAAGGTCATCACTCTCTTGTCTTCCTTGTACGCTTCCTTCCACGCCGTGGTGCTGGTGCTGGTGGGGTGGCAGAAGGAGGAGGAGGAGGCGGAGCAAGGTCACTCTCGCAAACATGTGTGAGGGGAGTCATCTCCCCAGCCATCCCCTCATTTAGTATTTTGAGGATGACCTCCTCACACATGCTGCGTTGCCCCGCCTCCATACCCGTAAGTTTACTGCCAACCAAGGAGGCAAAGGCCTCCTCGTAGGTGGGTGTGGCATAGAGGGAGGCTGAGGCATCTCTGATCAGCTGGAGCGCTGACTCTCCCACCTCCCCCATGTTTCTCGCCCTTCTGTAGGGAAGGCGGAGGGGAGAGACTTGGGAGACAGTCAGGCTCCTACGCCTACCCCCCTCTTGGCTGCCACTAACCCCTGCCTCCTCCTGACTGCCACCTTCCACAGCCACCTCCTGGCTGAGGTCTTCCTGTGTATGAAAAAGGGACATAGTTTCAGTTATTTGTTCATCAAACACACACAATTCTCATCTAGTTACTGTTGCAAAATGTTTACAAATAGAAAAACCATACAATTCTCAGCCCTGCAGTTTAGATTCTTCCCAAAAATGTCTCCAACACCACTGTCTGTTGATATGTCAATCACGTTAGGAACTAAGCAATTGGGGATCCTGAATTAACTGAACATCATTCATTATTCCCCAAACTGGTTACAAAACTACTATACCTGGAACAAGCTGGGCTCCTGCACATATTCCATACTGGAAGGCCCAGGTTGGTCCTCGGAAGCCTCATCAGGGGTGGCGTGCGTGGAAGGACGCGTGCAAGGAAGAGTCGAGAGTGACTTCCTGACAGTAGCCTGGTCTTTGAGAAAGTGGAGCCTCTCATAGTACCAGAGCGTGGGGACATGGACATCAGCTGCTGCAGCTCCAGATGCTAGGGACTTCCGGACCTTATTGCGCTCCCGGAAATAGGTACTCTTCATGTTGTTGATCTTCACTTTTAAGTTTGCCACGGTTGCCATGGGCAGGTTAGGCTTTACAAATGCCACAAGTTTCAGCAGGGCTGAGTACCTCTTTGGTCTGTTGCTGTAGTCACGATGTTTAGGTTGCCATAAGAGGGGGAATTGCCGGTATTTATCAATGAAGAGGGGGAGAAAGCTCACGTCGTAGAAGGCCTCCATCACCTCTGCAAGACACAACGCCACACAAAACAATATAAATAATGTCAGCCTAAACTCTCCTAATCTTCTCCATAAAGAAGCCTCAAGTTCTAATCAGTCTAGGCTAGTTATGTACCAACGTCAAATTGTACCTTCGTTTGTAGCGATCGTCTCGTGCGTGAGCTTTCTCTCCCCTCGTCTCCCAGATCGTGGCTACGACACAGGCGTGTGACGTTTTATATACAGTGCGCATGCGTCAAACTCCGCCCGCCCCTGACGATCTTTCTCGTCTATTCCCCACCCCTTCTCTTTACGGCGCAGTGGGGAGAGCACATGGCGGGGACACAGCAGGTGCGCCCCAAATATCCCCCCAACGAGGAGGAGGACGAGGAAAGTCCGGAGGCAGAAACGTCCCGATCCCGGAGCCTGAAATTCAAGGCCTCAAATATGTCATTTGGAGAAATGTTGGAGATGGTGGACATATTAAAGAGGAGCGACTATGATGGGAAGTATGGGCCTTACCTCAACCCCAATGTCCGCAAGGCCAAGATCATGTCTAAAGTTGTGAGAAGGCTGTACAATAATTTTGGGGTACAACGATCCAAGGAGCAACTGAGGAAACGCTGGTCAGACCTGAAACTGAGGGAGGCCGATCAGTACAGAAAGATCAAGCGAATTCTTCAAAAAAGTAAGTAGTTGTGTTTTGTGTTTGATTTCTTGCTTGCATACTGCTCCATGTGGTTTGATTGTTACAAAGGTGTACATTCCAAAATGGCCACTTTCATGTTCGTCTGTGCATTCGATCGTACTCAGCCTCGATCTTTCTGCCACTGTCATGGTCGTGTGTGTGTCCATTCGATCGTACGCAACCTCGAACGTTCGGCCACTTATAATACGTGGTTTGGTGTTTTTTTTTGGGAAAAGGAAGTTTGTTCTCACTAGAAATGTCATCAAGAATGTAAAGCCAATTTATTCAATGGAAAGGAGAGGTCACCCAGTAGCTGTTTACCCATCTGGACTCTAGAGCACTAGTGCTGGGACACCCAAACCCCCTTTTTATTAGGCTTTTCCACACATGTGCTCCAGTGGATACTAGAGGGGTGTCTCCATCACACAAACTTCTACCAAAAAGCTAGTCAGTTTAGCACCTTTACAAAGTGACTACATTCATGTCGTTGGCATTTGTAACTGGCCACAACTAAAATAGTGTCCGTCACTTTCAAGCAATGTTTGTCATTTCCTATTTCTGCCCTCAATAGATAGTGTTGCTAAATCTTCCTTTTGTACATTCTCATAGGGGAGCGAAAACTTGGGCCTTCTGCGGAAACCCCCAAACCAACACCTCCCAAAAAAGGGGAAAGAGCAGAAGCAGAGGAGGAGGAGGAGGAGGAAGGAGAGATCATCGAACTTGGAGAAATTGTCACCACAACAGGTGAGTGTGGGAGAACACAGCTACTGGTAAGCTAATCCATGTATGGCTGCCTCATTTCCAACACCCCATTTTTGTTTGTTTGTGGTTTTTAGGTGACGTGGATGTTGAGGAAGAAAAATCGCACTTTACCACAGAGAGTGCCCACGTACTCATCGGGGAGATAATGGTCTGCAATAGAGATCTAGATTACATAAAGCAAAACATCAATTATGTTCAACAAAAATTGAAGAACATCATTGATGTTTTAGGAAAAATATGAAAACGCACCAAGTAATTAACACACATTTGTGCCAGCTTCTGAACACATTTGCAACTTAAAAACTGTGTGAAATTTGGAACATGCACACATTGTGTCCACATGTGCTAGCTCCCATCATGGTGGATGAATGGCAACGTTTTTTTGGGGGTGCAAACACTTTACGAACTACGAAAGTGGTTGTGGTGAAGGGGTTGCACCCCCAAAAAACGTCCATTCATCCCCATGATGGAAAATGGCACTTTTGAAGCTTCTAGGCATGTGTTTTACCATCTAATGACCATTTTCAGACCCAAATTGTGTGCATGTTCTAAATTTCCACTTTCCGGGGGTGACCCCCCCCATGTGATGAAGGCAAGATCAAACACACTTTGAACATATAGTCATGTCTGATCTTGTCTTCACTTTACAAAGTTGAACTTTCCTAGTTCATAGGTTCTGTTTTGCTCCATGCCTGGTTTTACCAATTGCGGAATGTTTGTAAACAATGTTGTAAATAACCAAGATGTTGTCAGTTTTGGCGTGAAGATTGTAAACGCACTTGTGAATGTTTTCCTAGTAAACTTTTTTATTTTTCTAAATGTGTGGCTTCCTTATTTAAAAAACACAATGCATTATGTATGTAAAATGTAAAGGATATGGGGGGCAATGGGTGTTATTTACTAAAGGCAAATCCACTTTGCACTGCAATTTTCTTTCCCAGGGAACTTTTTCAATGCACTTGTAGAGCATAGCGGATTTGACTTATGTAAATGACACCCACAGTGCTTTGTACGAAAACACGGAGCACAGCATTTTTGAGAATACACACATGTCAGACCTGGTGATGAAAAGGAGTATTTTGGGTGTCAGTTATGCAGGACAAACCTTCTCTAGACCAAAGATTAGGTAGCAAACACACAACATGAGAATAATCTTTTTGGGAAGAAGAGACTGTTACCTCCTTTTGCCCAGAAAGTGCATTCCCACTGTCGAAGGCAAAGGGAAAAAATGTCAAGGTAAAATAAGCTAAAAAGAAGACTGAAATGACAAGAAATCATAGGTTGGTTAAAATATCATATTTATTAAAAAATGCCTCTCACACATCGTCAGGCAGAGCAATGGCCCCCCTACCCACAAAGTACTCCATATATTGCTCGCGGACCACGCGGGCATTTAGAGGGGGCAAGCCTGGACGTGCCACTTGAAGGGCTGTGAGGTCCGCATTTGGAGGGCCCTCCACATCTGGGCCAACGGGCACCACATAGTTCCTGTTATGTCTTTTGAGGAAGTTGTGCAATATGCAACAGGCAAGAACTATGTGGTTCAGTTTGTATTCCGCCAAGTTAAATGCCGTCAGGAACAGGCGGAAGCGGCTGGCCAGGATGCCAAAAGTGTTCTCCACCACTCTTCTGGCTCTGGACAGCCTGTAGTTGAAGACCCTCTGGTCCGGGGTGAGGGTCCTCATCGGGAACGGCCTCATCACATGGGGAGTCAACGCAAACGCTTCATCTGCGACAAAGACGAAGGGGAGTCCTTCGGCATTCTCCTCTGGAGGTGGCAAGCACAGACTGCCACTTTGGAGACGCCAGTAGAACTCCGTGTGCGTAATGGCACCACCATCCGAGATCCGGCCGTTCATCCCCACGTCCACATACATAAACTCGTATGTTGCCGAAACCACCGCCAACATCACTACACTATTAAACCCTTTATAATTATAATAGTAGGACCCCGAGTTGGGCGGTGGGACGATGCGGACGTGTTTCCCATCAATTGCCCCTCCGCAGTTAGGAAAGTCCCAACGGCTGGCAAAGTGGGAGGCCACAGTCTGCCATTCCTGTGGCGTGGAAGGGAACTGTGGAGTGAAACAAGAAAAAATAATTAGTCACTTTGCACCTAAACATTGAAAGCAGATTAGACAATCAACATCTTGGATCAAGAGCATTGTATAAAATTGGAGGCTGGAAAGTATTTGCACAGAAAAGTAGAGGCTCCCCTTCACAGATTACTCACCCCCCATCAATCCCCCCACTTCTGATGGGACATTGGCAATAACTAGGGTTTTGGGGGGGGGGGGTGGTGGACAGGTAACCCTCTGCACTTCATTGATTGGCAAATGGCTCAATAATGTGTGCTAGTTTGGCCAGACCCTCTGTACTTAACACTATTGGCAGCCCCCAGGAAAGATCAAATAACATTTCAACCCCCCCCCCCCCCCCCCCAAAAAAAAGGCAGGCACAGTGTGACATTATGAAATTACCAAGCAAGCTAATAGGAGGGAAAGAAGACAAAAAAATAGGAAATGGAATGTATGGAGGCAGCCCCTTGCACTACATGCTTTGCTGAATTCATCCCTAAAGATGCCCACTATAAAGAGGTAGGTATATAGTGTGTATTGACCTTGGGAAAGGCAGCAGATAAAGGATTGGTACCATCTGACAGAGCAGTTGGGGGAGGGGGTTCCTAATGAGTTTGCCCCCCCAACAAAAAAAATAAATAAAAAAGGGGCTCTACATGAAGTAAACCACACAGCAAACATTTGTGCATATTTTAGGGGGTGTTTGGGGGCAAACAATACTATGCAGCAGACAAAAGACATTGATTAAGTGACTAGGCCATAGGTGTCTATTGGGGCAGAAGAGCATGCTGGGGAGGTAAGTGAAGGGAAAAATGCATGAAGGAGAAAAGGGGCACAGCATATTAGAACATATTGCAATCATGGTAATTAGGGAAGGAGGTCAAAAATAGAAGACATTAGCAAACAGAGCATACATAGAAGGGAATAGTAAAGTAGAAATGTTACCTTAATATAGTCCTCCTGCAGGACCTGAATGATGGCAGAACAGGTCTCTGGAATAATGATTCCCAGGGCCTGGGGAGAGATACCTGAAGAGAACTTCAAATCCTGAAGACTTCTCCCTGTCGCCAAGTACCTCAACGTGGCAACAAGCCTCTGCTCCGGAGTAATGGCTTGTCTCATGCAGGTATCCTGCCGGCTGATAAAGGGGGTCAGCAAAGCCAAAAGACGGTGAAAATCGGGGTCCGTCATCCTGAGAAAGTTCCTGAAATCATCAGGATTATTCTCCCGGATCTCACGAAGCAAAGGCATGTGCGAGAATTGGTCACGCTGAAGCAACCAATTCTTGGTCCACATACTCCTCGTCACTCTGTTCATGGACGGGTCTTGGCTCAAAGCTAAAAGCCCGACACCAATTCCGCGTACAGCACGAACTCGGCGACGAGTACGCACGGGAAACATCGCTCACAAGGTCACAAAAGGTCGGCTGGTCAGAACGGACAAACAGAAAGCACCGATAAACAGCAAGGCCTGAAAGAACGAAATGAATACCAGCAACGAGCAGACAATAAGCAGTGCAAATCAAAGCGTCCTATATCAAGATATAGGCCGCAATGACCAACAAATGCGAACTGACTACACGCACTAATAAACAGATACGCACGACAAGCACAAACTGAAGAGCAGTAACGATCTGAGTCAGAAAACTGAGAAGCGCGAATCTTAAGTCACCAAACTTCCACTAACTCTCGATAAACACGGGATCAGCAGAAGGAGCCCAACGGGTGCCTGACGTGGTGCTGAACTTCCCTTTTGTAATCTCGTGGACGACGACTTACGTCACGACGTTCTTGCAGACCGGATATTCCGACAACGTAGTCCGACCGTGTGTACGCAACACCAACATCGGACAAAGTACGACGGACAAAATCCGACCGACCTGGTCCGCGGATTGTCCGACCGTGTGTATGGGTATTGCAGAGTATTGCAGAGTATGGCTGGGTATTACCGAGTATTGCAGAGTATGGCTGGGTATTACCGAGTATGGCTGGGTATTACCGAGTATTGCAGAGTATGGCTAGGTATTACCGAGTATTGCAGAGTATTGCAGAGTATGGCTGGGTATTACGGGGTATTGCAGAGTATGGCTGGGTATGGCAGAGTATTGCAGAGTATAGCTAGGTATTACGGGGTATTGCAGAGTATGGCTGGGTATGGCAGAGTATGGATGGGTATTACGGGGTATTGCGGGGTATTGCAGCGTATGGCAGAGTATGGCTGGGTATGGCTGGGTATGGCAGGGTGTTGCAGAGTATTGGCAGGGTGTTGCAGAGTATTGGCAGAGTGTTGCAGAGTATTGGCAGAGTATTGACAGGGTATTACCTGGGTATTGCAGGGTGTTGTCAGGGTATTGGCTGGTATTGGCAGGGTATGTGCTGGCATCCGATCTCTCCCCTCCACTGTACAGATCTGTACACAGAGGGGAGAGAGGAACCGGCGTCATCTTGACGCCGGTTTGTTTACAAGTGATCGCTCCGTCATTTGTAAATCCAATCACATTGTAAACGGCCGACGGGTGCACCAAGATGGCCGCCGCTTCCTAAGGTCGAGACTTACGTCACGACGTTCTTGCAGACCGGATATTCCGACAACGTAGTCCGACCGTGTGTACGCAACACCAACATCGGACAAAGTACGACGGACAAAATCCGACCGACCTGGTCCGCGCATTGTCCGACCGTGTGTATGGGGCTTGATATTGGCTGAGTATGGCTGGGTACGGCTGAGCATGGCTGGGTACGGCTGGGTATCGCAGAGTATGGCTGGGTATTACCGTGTATTGCAGAGTATATCTGGGTATTACCGAGTATTGCAGAGTATTGGCAGGGTGTGGCAGAGTATTGGCAGGGTGTTGCAGAGTATTGGCAGGGTGTTGCAGAGTATTGGCAGGGTGTTGCAGAGTATTGGCTGGGTATCGCAGAGTATTGGCTGGGTATTACCGAGTATTGCAGAGTATGGCTGGGTATTACCGAGTATTGCAGAGTATGGCTGGGTATTACCGAGTATTGCAGAGTATGGCTGGGTATTACCGAGTATTGCAGAGTATGGCTGGGTATTACCGAGTATGGCTGGGTATTACCAAGTATGGCTGGGTATTACCGTGTATTGCAGAGTATATCTGGGTATTACCGAGTATTGCAGAGTATTGGCAGGGTGTGGCAGAGTATTGGCAGGGTGTTGCAGAGTATTGGCAGGGTGTTGCAGAGTATTGGCAGGGTGTTGCAGAGTATTGGCTGGGTATCGCAGAGTATTGGCTGGGTATTACCGAGTATTGCAGAGTATGGCTGGGTATTACCGAGTATTGCAGAGTATGGCTGGGTATTACCGAGTATTGCAGAGTATGGCTGGGTATTACCGAGTATTGCAGAGTATGGCTGGGTATTACCGAGTATGGCTGGGTATTACCGAGTATGGCTGGGTATTACTGAGTATTGCAGAGTATGGCTAGGTATTACCGAGTATGGCTGGGTATTACCGAGTATTGCAGAGTATGGCTGGGTATTACCGAGTATTGCAGAGTATTGCAGAGTATGGCTGGGTATTACCGAGTATTGCAGAGTATGGCTGGGTATTACCGAGTATGGCTGGGTATTACCGAGTATTGCAGAGTATGGCTGGGTATTACCGAGTATTGCAGAGTATTGCAGAGTATGGCTGGGTATTACGGGGTATTGCAGAGTATGGCTGGGTATGGCAGAGTATTGCAGAGTATAGCTAGGTATTACGGGGTATTGCAGAGTATGGCTGGGTATGGCAGAGTATGGATGGGTATTACGGGGTATTGCGGGGTATGGCAGAGTATGGCTGGGTATGGCTGGGTATGGCAGGGTGTTGCAGAGTATTGGCAGGGTGTTGCAGAGTATTGGCAGAGTGTTGCAGAGTATTGACAGGGTATTACCTGGGTATTGCAGGGTGTTGTCAGGGTATTGGCAGGGTATGTGCTGGCATCCGATCTCTCCCCTCCCCTGTACAGATCTGTACACAGAGGGGAGAGAGGAACCGGCGTCATCTTGACGCCGGTTTGTTTACAAGTGATCGCTCCGTCATTTGACGGAGCAATCACATTGTAAACGGCCGACGGGTGCTCCTAAGGCCGAGGCCGCGGACGGCTCCGTGGATCGCGGCGAGTAATTGCGGTAACGCCGCCCCAGTAATGGGAACGGCGTTACCGCGAGGGGAAGAGTAATCAGTTAGATTACTCGTTACCCTTTAAAGTAACGGCGTTACGTAACGCCGTTTACTTTAATCTCATTACTTACAACACTGCTGCTCTGTGACCTGTTTCAGGTCCAATGCTGGACGTGAGAGGCCATCTGTTTATGTGGTGGAGGGAACACTGAAAAATTTAAACCTATCAGCCTGCATAGAGATTCTTTTACCTTTTCACCTTCACCATTTTCGGATTTTAAATGAACTTTGTATTTTTATTTTATTTTATTTATTGCGCAGCACTGTCTTTATTTTTATGTCATCTATCTAAACAAGTAAAGTCTCAAGTTCAAGTTCTGTTATAGGAAAAATCCTTCCAAAAGGGATTTCGGCCCCAGGGAGGAGCTCAATCTGACAGTCATAAGACCTATGTGGGGGGAGAGCTTCTGCTCCCTTCTTACTGAAGACATCCAAGAAGCTATGGTATACCTCCAGAACAGATTGACGGGTTTCAGCATCAGAGTCCAGGCAAAGCAGAGGAGAAGGGGCACACGTAGCTTCCCGTAAATAGTGTTGCTGGCAGTAAGGGGACACAGAAACTAATCTCTCCTGTGATCCAATCGATTTGCGGGTTATGTGCCTGTAACCAGGGCATGCCCAAAATCATGGGAAACAGGGGAGACTCGATGACATCCAGACACAGTAGTTCCTGGTGGTTACTGGCAATTGTAGTGGTTAAAGGCACAGTTTCCTGTGTGACTGGTCCGGATTTAATGGCTGACGCGTCGGCCAGATGCACAGAGAGTCCCTTTGCCTTGGATCGCAGGGGAACTTGATATCTGGCAGCAAATGACAAGTCCATAAAGCAACTGCAAGCTCCTGAATTGATGATAGCACTGACCTCGGTACTCCCTCCTGGGAGCTGAAAAAGGGTGGAAATAGCCAGGTGGGAAGAGTTGCTTGGCAAGACAGGTGCGTGAACGGAAGATATGGAGAAACCTCTATGGAGCTTTACGGGGCAAGTCCTTATGTAATGTCCAGATTCTCCCCAATAGAGGCACATATTGTTGACCCGCCGGCGTAGGCGCTCCTTTGGCGAGAGCGGAGGGCGAAGTAGGCCCAACCACATGGGTACAGGATTATTGGTGGTGGTAGGTACTGGAGCCGAGGAGGCTCGCTCAGACCTATGTTCTTTTAGATGTCTGTCAATTTGAATGGAAAGGTTGATGAGGGCATCCAAGGACTCAGGGACACCCACTCGTGCCAGCTCATCTTTTATTTATTCAGAAAGGCCCATACGAAATTGGAAACGCAAAGCGACATCGTTTCAGTTTGTATCGGTCTGCCAACGCCTAAACTCAGATATGTATTCCTCAGCCGCTCCACGGCCTTGCTGGAGAGCGTACAGGGCTGCTTCTGCAGTGGCAGTCTGAAAAGGATCCCCATATAGTTTGGATAAGGTGTGGAAAAAGGTGCCCAAGTTGTTGAGGGAGACGTCCTCTTGTTCCAGGAGACGGTGAGCCCAGGACTGTGGCTCACCAAGTAGGAGGGAGATAACGAAGCCCACCTTGGTGGTCTCCAAAGAGAAAGTCTGTGGTTGCAGGGCAAAAAAGAGTTTGCAGGCATTATGGAAGTGAATTTACTTCGCTCCCCAGAGAATCTCTCAGGCGTAGGCAGGGACGGACTGACAATTCAGTGATTCGGTGGCCGCCCGAGGGCCCCGTGCAGGGGGGGGGGCCCGGGCCGGCTCAGTCCACCCCTAGAGGTGCCAGTCCTGGGGCCGCTTTTGTCACTGTTGGCAGCGTCAGCAAACAGCAGCACCGCTGATTTCTCCTGCCTTCCATTCGGCCCGCCCACTGCACAAGGAGAATAGGAGAAGTGGACGGCCACCCATGGATCTGAAGAATTAAGGTATTTTCTCTCTCTGTCTCTCTGTCTCTGTCTCTCTCTGTCTCTCTCTGTCTCTCTCTGTCTCTCTCGTGCATTTTTTAAATTAGTTTTTTCCTGCAGAGCATTACAGTTTTTGGTGGGCGATAACTGAAAAAAAATCAAACGCAGCCACTGTGCCCTCAAACGCAGCCACTGTGCCCATCAAACACAGCCACCGTGCCCTCAAACGCAGCCACTGTGCCATCAAACGCAGCCACTGTGCCATCAAACGCAGCCACTGTGCACATAAATTGTCACCACTGTGCCCATTAAATGCAGCCACTGTGCCCATAAATTGCCACCAATGTGCCCATCAAACGCAGCCACTGTGCCCATAAATTGCCACCACTGTGCCATCAAACGCAGCCACTGTGCTATCAAACGCAGCCACTGTGCCCATCAAACGCAGCCACTGTGCCCATAAATTGCCACCACTGTGCGCATTAAATGCAGCCACTGTGCCATCAAACGCAGCCACGGTGCCCATAAATTGCCACCACTGTGCCCATCAAAAGCAGCCACTGTGCCATCAAACGCAGCCATTGTGCCCATCAAACGCAGCCACTGTGCCCATCAAACGCAGCCACTGTGCCCTCAAACGCAGCCACTGTGCCCTCAAATGCAGCCACTGTGCAAAACGCAGCCACTGTGCCCATAAATTGCCACCACTGTGCCCATTAAATGCAGCCACTGTGCCATCAAATGCAGCCACGGTGCCCATAAATTGCCACCACTGTGCCCATCAAATGCAGCCACTGTGCCCATAAATTGCCACCACTGTGCCCATTAAACGCTGCCACTGTGCCATCAAACGCAGCCACTGTGCCCATCAAACGCAGCCACTGTGCCCAGCCACTGTACCCATAAATTGCCACCACTGTGCCCATTAAACACTGCCACTGCGCCATCAAAGGCTGCCACTGTGCCCATCAAACGCAGCCATTGTGCCCATGAAACGCAGCCACTGTACCCATAAATTGCCACCACTGTGCCCATCAAACACAGCCACTGTGCCAAACGCAGCCATTGTGCCCATCAAACGCAGCCACTGTACCATCAAACACAGCCACTGTACCCATAAATTGCCACCACTGTGCCCATCAAACGCAGCCACTGTGCCATCAAATGCAGCTACCGTACCCATAAATTGCCACCACTGTGCCCATCAAACGCAGCCACTGTGCCCATAAAATGCCACCACTGTGCCAAAACGCAGCCACTGTGCCCATAAATTGCCACCACTGTGCCCATCAAACGCAGCCACTGTGCCCTCTGAAATTGCTGCCAAACTCGCACTGACATGCTGGTATGAAATCGTGCGAGATTAGCTGAACTTGCACGATTTCATTTCCTCTGTCAGTGTGAACCTGGGCTAAGTGAGTTTATTCCCTATATATACAGTGGTGTGAAAAAGTGTTTGCCCCCTTCCTCATTTTCTGTTCCTTTGCATGTTTGTCACACTTAAGTGTTTCGGAACATCAAACCAATTTAAACAATAGTCAAGGACAACACAAGTAAACACAAAATGCAATTTGTAAATGAAGGTGTTTATTATTAAAGGTGAAAAAAAATCCAAACCATCATGGCCCTGTGTGAAAAAGTGATTGCCCCCCTTGTTAAAACATACTATAACTGTGGTTGTCCACACCTGAGTTCAATTTCTCTAGCCACACCCAGGCCTGATTATTGCCACACCTGTTCACAATCAAGGCATCACTTAAATAGGAGCTGCTTGACACAGTAAGGTCCACCAGAAGATCCTTAAAAGCTACACATCATGCCGAGACCCAAAGAAATTCAGGAACAATTGAGAAAGAAAGTAATTGAGATCTATCAGTCTGGAAAGGGTTATAAAGCCATTTCCAAAGCTTTGGGAATCCAGCGAACCACAGTGAGAGCCATTATCCACAAATGGCGAAGACATGGAACAGTGGTGAACCTTCCCAGGAGTGGCCGGCCGCCAAAATTACCCCAAGAGCGCAGCGACGACTCATCCAAGAGGTCACAAAAGACCCCACAACAACGTCCAAGGAACTGCAGGCCTCACTTGCCTCAGTTAAGGTCAGCGTTCATGCCTCCACCATCAGGAAAAGACTGGGCAAAAATGGCCTGCATGGCAGAGTTCCAAGGAGAAAACCACTGCTGAGCAAAAAGAACATCAAAGCTCGTCTCAATTTCTCCACAACACATCTGGATGATCCCCAAGACTTTTGGGACAACATTCTGTGGACCGAGTGAGACAAAAGTGGAACTCTTTGGAAGGTGTGTGTCCAAGTATATCTGGCGTAGAAGGAACACTGCATTTCAGATAAAAGAACATTATACCAACAGTAAAATAGATTGGTGATCAGTGGAAAGAATGTTCCTTAGATTGGTGATCAGTGGGAAGAATGCTCCTTACATTGGTGATCAGTGGGAAGAATGTTCCTTAAGCCCCATACACACGGTCGGACTTTTTCATCAATTTGGTCCGATCGGACAAGGTTGTTGAAAAATCAGACCGTGTGTATGCACCATCGGACAGTGTTCGTCGGTTTGTCCGTCGGACAAAGTCTTATCTCCTGCTGGAAAGATTTGCCGTCAACCCGGTCCGATCACACCAAATCCGAGCGTGTGTACGCTTGTCCGACGGACAAAGTGCTACGCATGCTCAGAAGAAATTCTGTGACGGAAGCGCTCGGTCAGGTAAAACTACCTTTCCTAATCGACACAGCACATTCGTCACGCTGCAATGTTAAAATGTCTTTAATGCAGCGCATTCTCTTTTTCTTTACAATGCAACAAGAATGACATCTTTTAGCTGCTCCTATTCACCCGCACTTCTCACAAACTTACTTCTTTATTACTTTGCACCATTTATACACTACATGTTTATTTTTACTCAGAACGGAAAAGAATCTTTGTTATTTTTTTACCATGATTTGTCTTTTTTTTTTTTTTTTTTTGGGGGAATACATATTTGAATGTTTTTTTTTTTTTTTTTTTGGAGGGGGGTTGTGTGTCTCAAATTACCAAAAACACATTATTTACATTTGTATTTCTTGCTTACATTTACTAGGAGTTTGTTTGTTGTTGGTGCCCCTTGTTAATTCTACTTTAGGATTAGTGAAATGTACCTGCTTACTCAAAGAAAAACTGTCATTGTAGCAAAGTAAAACACAATAGTCAATGATTATTTCAAATCAAAAAAACCTTTATTTAGGTCACACCAACAAACCAAAGAGGAACGCAGCCATGGTGAAACTTGGGGAATTTGCAAAGCCTTGGCCCCCCACGGCAACCATCATTGTTCAAGCGTAGAAAATTGGGGGCCTGAGGAGTACGTATATTAAGGGGAGTGCAATCTGGTCGTGAAGTCCAAAGTATCCGGAACTGCAGCAGATGCCATCTAGGTCCCCAGGCTCTGGTACTACGAGAGGCTCCATCTTCTCTCAGACCAGACTGATTCCAGGTCGTCACTCTCAGGTCTTCCTTCCACGCTTCCTTCCACGCTGTGGCTGTCGTGCTGGTGGGGTGGCAGAAGGAGGAGGAGGAGGAGGAGGAGGTGGAGCATGGTAGCTATGGCAAACATGTGTGAGTGGGGTCATCTCCCCAGCCCTACCCTTATTTAGGACATGGAGGATGAGCCCCTCACACATGTTGCGTTGCCTCACCTCCATACCCATCATTTTTGTGACAACCACCGAGCCAAAGGTCTCCTCGTCGGCGGGTGTGGCATGTAGGGAGTCTGAAGCCTCTCTTATCATCCGGAGCGCTGACTGTGCCGCATAACCCCCCCTTCTCGCCCTTTTGTACGGAGGGCGGAGGGGAGGGGTTTGGGTGTCAGTCAGGCTCCGAGGCCTAGCCCCCTCTTGGCTGCCACTACCCAGCTGGTGGCTGCCACTAACCCCTGCCTCCTCCTGACTGCCACCTTCCACAGCCACCTCCTGACTGCCACCTTCCACAGCCACCTCCTGGCTGAGGTCTTCCTGTGTAGGAAAAAGGGACATAGTTTCAGTTATTTGTTCATCAAACACACACAATTCTCATCTAGTGACTGGTGCAAAATGTTTACAAATAGAAAACCATACAATTCTCAGCCCAGCAGTTTAGATTCTGGCCCCAAATGTCTCCCACACCACTGTCTGTTGATATGTCAAACACGTTAGGAACTAAGCAATTGGCGATCCTGAATTAAGTGAACATCATTCATTATTCCCCTAAATGGTAGCAAAACTACTATACCTGGAACAAGCTGGGCTCCTCCACCTCTTCCAGACTGGAAGGCCCAGGTTGCTCCTCGGAAGCCTCATCAGGGGTGGGCTGTGCGCAAGGAAGCGTGGAAGGAGGAGTTGAGGTTGGCTCCGTGACATCAGCCTGGTCCTTCAGAAAATGGAGACTCTGATAGTACCAGAGCTTGGGGACATAGACCTCATCTGCTGAAGTTGCAGTTTCCTCAGACTTCACAACCTTCTTCCTCTCCCTGATATACGCACTCCTCAGGCTGCCAATTTTCTTTCTAATATCATCAACAGTTGCCGTGGGGAACCTTGGCTTGACAAATTCCACAAGTTCCTCCAGGGCTGCGTGCCTCTTTGGTTTGTTGGTGTAATGTGGGTGTATACCCTGCCACAATATGGGAAAATCCCTGTATTTGGCAATGAAGAGGGGGAGAAAACTCATGTCGTTGAATCCCTTCATATCAATCTCTGCAAGACACAACAACACACAAAACCCTCAAAATTATGTCAGGCTAAACTCTCCTAATCTTCTCCATAAAGAAGCCTCAAGTTCAAATCAGTCTAGGCTAGTTATGTACCAACGTTAAATTGTACCTTCGTTTGTAGCGATCGTCTCGTGTGAGTTTTCTCTCCCCTCGTCTCCCAGATCGTGGCTACGACACAGGCGTGTGACGTTTTATATACACTGCGCATGCTTCAAACTCCGCCCGCCCCTGACGATCTTTCTCGTCTATTCCCCACCCCTTCTCTTTACGGCGTAGTGGGGAGAGCACATGGCGGGGACACAGCAGGTGCGCCACAAATATCCCACCAACGAGGAGGAGGACGAGGAAAGTCCGGAGGCAGAAACGTCCCGATCCCGGAACCTGAAATTCAAGGCCTCCAATATGTCATTTGGAGAAATGTTGGAGATGGTGGACATATTAAAGAGGAGCGACTATGATGGGAAGTATGGGCCTTACCTCAACCCCAATGTCCGCAAGGCCAAGATCATGTCTAAAGTTGTGAGAAGGCTGTACAATAATTTTGGGGTACAACGATCCAAGGAGCAACTCAGGAAACGCTGGTCAGACCTGAAACTGAGGGAGGCCGATCAGTACAGAAAGATCAAGAGAATTCTTCAAAAAAGTAAGTAGTTGTGTTTTGTGTTTGATTTCTTGCTTGCATACTGCTCCATTGTGTTTTGATTTTTACCAAGTTGTACATTCCAAAATGGCCACTTTCAGGTTCGTCTGTGCATTCGATCGTACTCAGCCTCGATCTTTCTGCCACTGTCATGGTCGTGTGTGTGTGCATTCGATCGTACGCAACCTCGATCGTTCGGCCACTTATAATACGATGTTTGGTGTTTTTTTGGGGAAAGGAAGTTTGTTCTCACTAGAAATGTCATCAAGAATGTAAAGCCAATTTATTCAATGTAAAGGAGAGGTCACTCAGTAGCTGTTTACCCATCTGGACTCTAGAGCACTAGTGCTGGGACACCCAAACCCCCTTTTTATTATGCTTTTCCACACATGTGCTCCAGTGGATACTAGAGGGGGGTCTCCATCACACAAACTTCTACCAAAAAGCTAGTCAGTTTAGCACCTTTACAAAGTGACTTCATTCATGTAGTTGACATTTGTAACTGGCCAAACTAAAATAGTGTCCGTCACTTTCAAGCAATGTTTGTCATTTCCTATTTCTGCCCTCAATAGCTTGTGTTGCTAAATCTTCCTTTTGGACATTCTCATAGGGGAGCGAAAACTTGGGCCGTCTGAGGAAACCCCCAAACCAACACCTACCAAAAAAGGGGAAAGAGCAGAAGCAGAGGAGGAGGAGGAAGGAGAGATCATCGAACTTGGAGAAATTGTCACCACAACAGGTGAGTGTGGGAGAACACAGCTACTGGTAAGCTAATCCATGTATGGCTGCCTCATTTCCAACACCCCATTTTTTTTGTTTGTGGTTTTTAGGTGACGTGGATGTTGTGGAAGAAAAATCGCACTTTACCACAGAGAGTGCCCACGTACTCATCGGAGAGATAATGGTCTGCAATCGAGATCTAGATTACATAAAACAAAACATCAATGATGTTCAACAAAAATTGAAGAACATCATTGATGTTTTAGGAAAAATATGAAAAAGCACCAAGTAATTTACACACATTTGTGCCAGCTTCTGAACACATTTGCAACTTAAAAACTGTGTGAAATTTGGAACATGCACACATTGTGTCCACATGTGCTAGCTCCCATCATGGTGGATGAATGGCAACGTTTTTTTGGGGGTGCAAACACTTTACGAACTACGAAAGTGGTTGTGGTGAAGGGGTTGCACCCCCAAAAAACGTCCATTCATCCCCATGATGGAAAATGGCACTTTTGAAGCTTCTAGGCATGTGTTTTACCATCTAATGACCATTTTCAGAACCAAATTGTGTGCATGTTCCAAATTTCCACTTTTCGGGGGTGCCCCCCCCATGTGATGAAGGCAAGATCAAACACACTTTGAACATATAGTCATGTCTGATCTTGTCTTCACTTTACAAAGTTGAACTTTCCTACTTCATAGGTTCTGCTTAGCTCCATGCCTGGTTTTACAAATTGCGTAATCTTTGTAAATAATGTTGTAAATAACCAAGATGTTGTCAGTTTTGGCGTGAAGATTGTAAACGCACTTGTGAATGTTTTCCAAGTAAACTTTTTTATTTTTCAAAATGTGTGGCTTCCTTATTTAAATAAAACAATGCATTATGTATGTAAAATGTAAAGGATATGGGGGGCAATGGGTGTTATTTACTAAAGGCAAATCCACTTTGCACTGCAATTTCCTTTCCCAGGGAACTTTTTCAATGCACTTGTAGAGCATAGCGGATTTGACTTATGTAAATGACACCCACAGTGCTTTGTACGAAAACACGGAGCACAGCATTTTGGAGAATACACACATGTCACACCTGGTGCTGAAAAGGAGTATTTTGGGTGTCAGTTATGCAGGACAAACCTTCTCTAGACCAAAGATTAGGTAGCAAACACACATGAGAATAATCTTTTTGGGAAGAAGAGACTGTTACCTCCTTTTGCCCAGAAAGTGCATTACCACTGTCGAAGGCAAAGGGAAAAAATGTCAAAGTAAAATAAGCTAAAAAGAAGACTGAAATGACAAGAAATCAGAGGTTGGTTAAAATATCAGATTTATTAAAAAATGCCTCTCACACATCGTCAGGCAGAGCAATGGCCCCCCTACCCACAAAGTATTCCATATATTGGTCCCGGACCACGCGGGCATTGAGAGGGGGCAAGCCTGGACGTGCCACTCGAAGGGCTGTGAGGTCCGCATTTGGAGGGCCCTCCACATCTGGGCCAACGGGCACCACATAGTTCCTGTTATGTCTTTTGAGGAAGTTGTGCAATATGCAACAGGCAAGAACTATGTGGTTCAGTTTGTATTCCGCCAAGTTAAATGCCGTCAGGAACAGGCGGAAGCGGCTGGCCAGGATGCCAAAAGCGTTCTCCACCACTCTTCTGGCTCTGGACAGCCTGTAGTTGAAGACCCTCTGGTCCGGGGTGAGGGTCCTCATCGGGAACGGCCTCATCACATGGGGAGTCAGCGCAAACGCTTCATCTGCGACAAAGACGAAGGGGAGTCCTTCGGCATTCTCCTCTGGAGGTGGCAAGCACAGACTGCCACTTTGGAGACGCCAGTAGAACTCCGTGTGCGTAATGGCCCCACCATCCGATATCCGGCCGTTCATCCCCACGTCCACATACATAAACTCGTATGTTGCCGACACCACCGCCAACATCACTACACTATTAAACCCTTTATAATTATAATAGTAGGACCCCGAGTTGGGCGGTGGGACGATGCGGACGTGTTTCCCATCAATTGCCCCTCCGCAGTTAGGAAAGTCCCAACGGCTGGCAAAGTGGGAGGCCACAGTCTGCCATTCCTGTGGCGTGGAAGGGAACTGTGGAGTGAAACAAGAAAAAAAAATTAGTCACTTTGCACCTAAACATTGCAAGCAGATTAGACAATCAACATCTTGGAACAAGAGCATTGTATAAAATTGGAGGCTGGAAAGTATTTACACAGAAAAGTAGAGGCTCCCCTTCACAGATTACTCACCCCCCCATCAATCCCCCCACTTCTGATGGGACATTGGCAATAACTATGGTTTTGGGGGGGGGGGGGTGGTGGACAGGTAACCCTCTGCACTTCATTGATTGGCAAATGGCTCAATAATGTGGCCTAGTTTGGCCAGACCCTCTGTACTTAACACTATTGGCAGGCCACAGGAAAGATCAAATAACATTTCCCCCCCGCCCCCCCCCCCCCCAAAAAAGGCAGGCACAGTGTGACATTATTAAATTACCAAGCAAGCTAATAGGAGGGAAAGAAGACAAAAAAATAGGAAATGGAATGTATGGAGGCAGTCCCTTGCACTACATGCTTTGCTGAATTCATCCCTAAAGATGCGCACTATAAAGAGGTAGGTATATAGTGTGTATGGACCTTGGGAAAGCCAGCAGATAAAGGATTGGTACCATCTGACAGAGCAGTTGGGGGAGGGGGTTCCTAATGAGTTTGCCCCCCCCCCCCCCCACCAAAAGAACAAAAAAAGGGGGCTCTACATGAAGTAAACCACACAGCAAACATTTGTGCATATTTTAGGGGGTGTTTTGGGGCAAACAATACTATGCAGCAGACAAAAGACATTGCTTAAGTGAGTAGGCCATAGGTGTCTATTGGGGCAGAAGAGCATGCTGGTGAGGTAAGTGAAGGGAAAAATGCATGAAGGAGAAAAGGGGCACAGCATATTAGAACATATTGCAATCATGGTAATTAGGGAAGGAGGTCAAAAATACAAGTCATTAGCAAACAGAGCATACATAGAAGGGAATAGTAAAGTAGAAATGTTACCTTAAAGCGGTTCTGCACTCTGAAAAAAATAATTTTTTTTTATTAGGATGTAATATAAAGTGTGCTTACCTTTATTAGGGGACTCACCTGTTCCGAAATCTCGCGAGATTTCGGAAGATGCCCGCACTGACTCTGGGATCAATGACACCAGATCCCAGGAGACAGTGCGGCGTGACGACGATCGACGCAAGACCCCGCCCGCCGCCGCAGAGGGAGAAGACCGGAAGTCTTCAATTACAAGGTAAGTAAAAAAAAAAAAAAAAAAAAAACATTTCATTTAGTACTCTTTGCCTGATTTGGAAGGCAAAGAGATTTACTAAATGAAATGAGTGCAGAACCGCTTTAATATAGTCCTCCTGCAGGACCTGAATGATGGCAGAACAGGTCTCTGGAATAATGATTCCCAGGGCCTGGGGAGAGATACCTGAAGAGAACTTCAAATCCTGAAGACTTCTCCCTGTCGCCAAGTACCTCAACGTAGCAACAAGCCTCTGCTCCGGAGTGATGGCTTGTCTCATGCAGGTATCCTGCCGGCTGATAAAGGGGGTCAGCAAAGCCAAAAGACGGTGAAAATCGGGGTCCGTCATCCTGAGAAAGTTCCTGAAATCATCAGGATTATTCTCCCGGATCTCACGAAGCAAAGGCATGTGCGAGAACTGGTCACGCTGAAGCAACCAATTCTTGGTCCACATACTCCTCATCACTCTGTTCATGGACGGGTCTTGGGTCAAAGCTAAAAGCCCGACACCAATTCCGCGTACAGCACGAACTCGGCGACGAGTACGCACGGGAAACATCGCTCAGAAGGTCACAAAAGGTCGGCTGGTCAGAACGGACAAACAGAAAGCACCGATAAACAGCAAGGCCTGAAAGAACGAAGTGAATACCAGCAACGAGCAGACAATAAGCAGTGCAAATCAAAGCGTCCTATATCAAGATATAGGCCGCAATGACCAACAAATGCGAACTGACTACACGCACTAATAAACAGATACGCACGACAAGCACAAACTGAAGAGCAGTAACGATCTGAGTCAGAAAACTGAGAAGCGCGAATCTTAAGTCACCAAACTTCCACTAACTCTCGATAAACACGGGATCAGCAGAAGGAGCCCAACGGGTGCCTGACGTGGTGCTGAACTTCCCTTTTGTAATCTCGTGGACGACGACTTACGTCACGACGTTCTTCCGGACCGGATATTCCGACAACGTAGTCCGACCGTGTGTACGCAACGACAACATCGGACAAAGTACGTCGGACAAAGTCCGACCGACCTTGTCCGCGGATTGTCCGAGCGTGTGTATGGGGCTTTACATTGGTGGTCAGTGGGAAGAATGTTCCTTACATTGGTGGTCAGTGAGAAGAATGTTGCTTACATTGGTGATCAGTGGGAAGAATGTTCCTTACGTTGGTGATCAGTGGGAAGAATGTTCCTTACATTGGTGGTCAATGGGAAGGAGGAGGAGGACACACCCAAAGAGCTCTCTGTGAGAACCAACCTTTTTTCAAGCCTAGGCCTTGCCTGTTAGCTCGGCCCAGAAATAATGCCTGATCCTGGGGGAGGCCCTGGGAGGGATTCCCCAGATGACACGGGGCCTAGTGAGGAGGAGGAGGTGGTGGAGGATCTAACTGTGGGTCCGGGCCCTGGTGTGGATACCAGTGTCTTCCGCCAGAAGATTGTCAACCTCTTTAAAGCGATTGGAAGAGAAACTTAAAGTTTTGAAAGCTGAGCATAAAAACTTCAAAGCCAAATACTTCCAGGCATGGAGTAAAAATCGTACAACCATGAAGCCTGAGTTACAGGATTTGGAGGAGAAAGTAAAGCAGCAAACTTTATTGCTGGAAAAACTTAAAGAAAAAAGTGGAGCGTTTAAGGAAAAATTTGACAATGAGAGGAGATTTGTCAGTCAGTCCTCAGCATGTTCCGTGGATCAGCCTCAGGTAACGGATGACCCAGGTCTATCGGCTTCTGCACCTCTCCCCCCATGTAAGGCCTTGGAATCACCAGCGGCAACCAGCCAGGGGGTTGAGAGTGACCATGGCACCCTGACCTTCATCCAGCGGATGGAGTCCCCCCTAAGAGAAGACAAGTGTCCCATTTCTGATGATCCATCAGAGGTCCCTGAGGATGGGCAGAGAAATCAACCAGGGAATGAAGATGGACCTGCACCAAACACCCTGAACATGGATGTTACTACTACTGGGACCTGTAGTTCCTCTATCAAGTTTGCTGAATGTGTTTCACACAGCATGGCTGACACCAGCAAAGAGATTGCCTCACCTGAGCTGATTGATGCTGGTGGGGGAAGGGATCAGCATGTGCAGTGGAAGCCATGGATGTGTCAGTCCAGCCTGCACTATCCTCTGCAGAAAGTTCTGTCCTGATAGAAGAGAACAGACCAGCTGAAGATTCCACCAGCACAGCAGTGGGGAAGATTACAGGAATTGTGAATATACCAGCAAGTATTAAGAATGACAGTAATGATAAAACAATGAAGGTGGTGTTGAAGTGGTTAATACGGCTGGGAAAAATAAAAATGACATTTCTCTCTCTGCTCAGAGGAAAGACTCATCGATTGTGCAGACCAAATCTGTACAATCGATATCTGTTAGAAATGTGTCAGACGGTTCAAAAAACACAAATGTTTTTTTCTGCTGTGAAGAAAGTGGGCAGCTATGCATCAGTTTTGGGAAGTCGCACCAAGGAAAGTGGAGGGAATTTTGTAAATATTAGTGGTCACAATTTGGGGAAGTTTGGTGGTGGGATGGTTAGTGGGTACAGGAAGAGGAATGTGGTTCAGTTGGAGGGGGAGGGGACCCCACCAGTAAGGGGGAGGGTGGCTGAGCTAGTTTTGGAAATGGGGTTTAAAGCCTCGGAGATATTTGCTTTGATTTGCCCAGTGGGGAGTTGGAATTTGATTTGTCCTTTGTAAAGCCTGAGGGCTTGGATTTATTTTGGGAGCGATATGGGAGGTGCAAGGGCCTTCCGCAGTGGAGTGGTTTTGTGCCAAAGGTGATATCCAGGCAGCCTCTGATAAAATCGGTGATGATCCTGGTGCGTAACGAATCTATTCTAGAGGCTGATTTAATAGTATGGCTACGCCGATATGGTGAGGTCCTCACTGCGGAAGGTCCTGGATGAACATGGAATATGGACAGGGGCCTGGACAGTGTCACTAAAATTGGGGTTGCTGGGAAATGTAGTTCAGCCTTTCTAGGGAGGGATCGGCTGACTATTTTTTACCAGGGTCAGCCTGTAAAATGCTCACTATGCCAGGATCTGGACCATTTGGCTGAAGATTGTACCAAAATTCGGTGCAATTTGTGCCAAAAGCTTGGTCATCCTTACAGTCAGTGCCCAGAGGCACTACATAACTTGCCAGGATTGGAGGCTGAGCTGCAGAGGTTAGATAAGGAGGATGAGGCCGCTGAAACTGCTGTTGCCCCTCCTGTGTCTGTTACATCTGTTACTTCAGATTCTGTTTCCCCTAGTGATGTGGTCCTTGAGTCTGTCCCTCCTGTGTCTGTTACATCTTTTGTTTCGGATTCTGTTTCCCCTAGTGATGTGGTCCCTGAGTCTGTCCCTCCTGTGGTGGTCCCAAATTCTTCTGTACATAGATCCTCCAGGCTAGCTGAAGCTGCTGGGGGGGCAGGTTTAGCGGATCTTCCCACTCAGCCTCCAGTCCCTGTCCCTCAGCAGCGCAAACGTGGTCAGGGGAGTGTGGGGGTGCTGGATGGGGGTGGGGCGGATGAAAGGGTGTCCATATCCCATGTCTCACCCTCTGTTGAGGGGGATTCAGAGGAGGAGGGGTGGGAGAAGTTTAGGAGAAAGAAAAAGAGGAAGACAAGAAAATTGGTAATTTCTTCCTCAGAGTCGGACCCAGGAGGGGTTCCTCTTGGTAATACTGTCAGGGAAATTGAGTATTATACCTTTAAATGTCAATTTTGAATATGCATATTAATATAGCTTTATGTTCATTAAGTTTAAAATGCTTAGAAATATATGTTTCATGTAACCCTATATGCTTTTGTAGCTTAAGTGCTTAGACTTGCATAAATTGAAAATACATGACGTTGCAAAAAGAGTCTTCCCAAAAGTCAGTATCCTGTATAAACAGTTGTGAATGTGTAAGTCTGTTAAAGGATATCACCACTTTTCCTGTCATTGTCCAGAATAAAGTAAGAATACATGTGACTGGAACATTCTGTGAGGAAGTGGGGGTGTCCTAGGGATATAAAAGAAAGAGACTATACAATGTTAAAGCAGAAATGACCCATGCTTACCTGCAAATGTAATGTAACTGATTTCTCTTGCATATGCAAATAAATATTATCTTGATCTCCGAGGACGGTCTAAGACGGTGATTAATTTCCGTAACAATTTGGTCCTCCGAGCGGAAAGTCCAATTACCTGAGAGGCACTGGATCAAATCAGTGACCGATGACCGTACGGCAAAAACTGTAAGTCCTCCGTCTCAAATTAGACGTTAAAGAGAGGCCGGTCCGCTGAACTAGTGCTTCCCAGGCAGCGACTTCCAGAACAGCATAAGAGACCGCACTCGGGACAAGGTAAGATTTATATTTTTTTATCTTATTATTAACCTTTATTGTGTTAGAATTGATTAGAAATTTAATGAGGGATTTGAATACATACATACATACAATATAGAGATTGATTGAATATTTATCTGTTTCTGTACTATCTGCTTTACCCTTGTTGAGGGGAAATAAGTGGTCACGTATTCCCCGTATCGATTCGTCTGTGGCCATCCTGGATGGGCAGACTTAGTGACTAACCCGCGTTTTGGAAAGACGCGCTCAGGGCGTCCTGGCGGCAGTCGAGCACTGCGGGTGTTCTCTCTTGTGTGTTCTTGTTTGTTTCTCCAGGTTAATTATCATTTGATATAGGAGTATGGTCCCATACTAATATCCGGGTGCAGATAAAGGAAATTTGTCGATTGGATCATAGATCCTGACAGCCTTGTAAGCTGCAAAAAAATTCCCGTGGGGACACATAAATACTCCTAGATCAAAACCTAAAGAATCCCCTGTTGATACAAAGGTATGGCCTGATAGATTTCCAGGTAACAAATAGAGGACATTTGATGAGCCCTTGTGCTCAATCAGCCTCATATGTTGTGTAAAATCCTGTACATGGCACATAAATACCTTTTTGGATCAACAAATATTAATGTTTTGATAAAGTGTGGGAACAAAAGTCGGGAGAAAATAAAGTCTCCTTTGTAATTCTGTTCATGCTCCCTACAGTTTACTGAAATATTAATGTTTTGATAAGAAGTGAGGTGAACAGTCAGGTGAAAATACGTTCGCTTGTAATTCTGTTCTGCTCCCTACAAATGAATGAAACGTTAAGTAAGAAGACAAGACACCAGTATTTTAGCAGGACACAAGATCAATAATCTAGAAGTGATATGTCATGACTAGAAAGTTTGTGAGTAGCTGCAAAAGTGATAAAATACTGTGTGCATATATTGTGTCAATATGAGAAGACCTTACAAAAAACTCCGTGTGCACGTTAAAATGAGTGTGATCCATGGAAAATCTGATGGTTTGAACGATGATACAAAGTATGATTTTGATGCATTTTTAAATAAGGATTGTTGTGTAATACTGTGTAGTGTAGAAAGCTTACAAATGATGCCGGCATGTGTACGTGTGTGTATGTATGTGTGTGTATGTATATATATATATATATATATGTATATATATGTATGTATATATATAAAAAACAAAAAAAATAAATAAATAAATAAGGAAACAGAAGAAATTATGTCTTCCCCAGGCAAAGAAATGGCTTGAGGAAGCTAATCGTAGGTTAACATCATAAAAGACTATGTTTTCAGACAAAGAGGAGGACAATAATATGACCGTCCTCCGAAGTTTAGTTCAGCAAGTATTGACTGAACCAAACGCACCAAACCAAATGCACCCAACAGCCCCTACACACCCTTTAGAAGACTCCACAACCCCACCGACAGTCGATGCTCCAATTCCCTATACCCTGTTGCATACCTGCAGTCCCCACCACCGTATGGGACAGAGGTATGCAACAAGCCACCCCGCTGACTCCCCTTACAGCAATCCCAAGGTTAACATAGCTCAATTCAGGGATGGTATCATGGGAATGGTTGCTAGCTATCATCTCAATGGGAGTGAAATAGAGCAGGTCACCAGACAGGTCTTGGAACCTGATGGGCATCATGTAGTGGGAGAAATGCTCTTATAGCAAGGATAGAGAAAAGATGGATACGTCAAACCGACTGGTCCATTATAAATCAGTGTATATGGGGAGAAGATGAAAAAGTGGATAATTTCATTGTTAGGACAAGGAAGAATTTCAATAACCACTCTGGGATAGAAATCTCACTAGATCAAGTGAACGATAGCCCATATGAACAACACCTAAAGAATGCAATCCTGAAGGGGCTGCTAGCCCCTTTATCAAGTTTTGTTTCCGAACACATGATTAACCATAGGATCTGCAGACCCTAGGAGCTGATTGAGTATGCAAGGCATGCTGAGGGGCACTTCCAACCAAAAAAGAAAATAAAGAAAGGGAAGATGTTTATGATAGGTGAAGGTAATAATGTGTATGTGGTTGGGAATCAGAACAGAAGATTGGGAAACACATTCAAGATGAGAGGGGGGGGGGGGTGTTTCCTGTATGGTAAAAGTGTGTCTGCAGAGAGAGAAGCAGAAGGAACTTGTTGCATGCTGTTGAAACTTGTTTGCATGCTGAAGCCAAGAAATTACCTTGGTTGCAAATGGTAGTTGGGTAACATTTCTCTGTGATACTGGGGCTTGTAGGACCCAGATACATCTGCTGGATATGCCACCAGGGGTAAAGGAAAAGGGTTTAGTATATGTAAAATCTGCAAATGGGTTGAGTAAGGCCTTACTGTGGAAGAACCACAGACAGGAAAAAAGGCCCAATGTAAAATTGTAATTTCAACTAAATGTCCTGTTAAGTTGTTGGGTAGAGACATGTTGCATGCTCTTGATATTTCTGTCGTACCAGTGGAGGGGGGCCTCAAAGCCCATCGGCTGTGTGAAAAACAAATCACAGCCGTGGATAATGAGCCCCAATACTGATACAGCTTGGATTTGCAAACTGAGGCATTACAGATGCCCAAAACCCTAACAGAAATAATTGAAGAGCCTGTGAGGAAAGGGTACAAGGTCCAGCCGAACCTCTATTGCACTTTGTACTACAAAAAGACCTATGGGCCTGATGGGTCCTATAAGAAACAGTTAATGAGTCTCACTAACACTGAAGTGCTCCTAAGATACCTGTACTGTGATAAGAAAGGAAATAACATGGCTACGTATCTCCTACTACAGCCTATTCTGCAAATATACAGGCAGGATACTGTACCTCATGTTTTGGTCACCCGGAACTCTGAGGTATCATGGCATGAGCTAGAAGTACTTATCACAGACTGGATCCAACTAACAGATGAGGAACTAAAATCCAGAGGGATTCAGAGGTACAGATTAGCGTGGTTTGTTGAATGTACAACCAGAACTCGCGTGATTGAAGTTTTGACAAAAGACAGTGACTGACACCTTTTGACCCAAGGGGAAGGGGATGCCTTAAAAGACGTCCCCGATTTCTTGTGATCAAAAGGAAAGACAGACGTTGGACTAATTAAGACAGTCAGTTCTGGTTTATGTACAAGGGAAAACAAAAAAGGGTACACATACACCAGGTTACCCCAGAGATATTGTGAAAATCTTCTCACAAGAAATGTTCAATACTTTGTGTCGAGTTGTACCTCCCAGTGGGGGAGTCAGATTCTCTTGTATGTGGATGACATTCTGGTAGAGGCTCCTTTGGAGCGACAATGTAAAGTTGACACCTTGGCTCTGATACATTTCCTTGCAGAACAAGGTCACAAGGTCAGCAAACTAAACTACAACTTTTGAGAGACAAGGTGAAATACCAGGGTTACATTATATCTCATCAAGGCAGATATCTGGATGAGATCCGAAAAGAGGCCATCCTTCAAGCCCCCAAATCACGTAAAAAAAAAGAAATGATGTAATTTCTTGGCATGGTAAATTTTTGTAGAGCATGGGTAGCTAATTATGCTACGGAGGTGGTGCCTCTTTCTGATCTCATCTATTGTACACAAATGTCTGCAAAAGGTTCCATCCAGGGGAATGTGCAAGCAGAGGATCCATGTATAAAGGTAAATCACCTCATTGTGGGTTCTACTGTGCTTATCCTGCCCAATTACAGAAACCTTTATCAGACTGTAGATTGTAAAGAAGGGTACAAGATTTCTGTTCTCACTCAGGTTTATGGGAACAAACACAAACTAAATGCATTTTACTTGACTAATTTGCCCCACTGTGTACAAGCTGTAGCAGCAGCCTCATTGGCCATACAGTCATCTGCATTGATAGTATTGTTCTACCCGTGGTACTTAAAGGTCTTGCATGTTATTTTAGTGATCTTACTATAAGACAAAACCTCCTATTTATCTCCAGTCAAGCATTTATCATGCATGATAACACTTCTGGGACAACCACACATTGCAATCAAGAAGTGTACTACATTGAATCATGCTACACTAATGCCAACACCTGGTGACTAGGGATGAGCCGAACACCCCCGGGTTTGGGGACCCGGGTCCTGCCCCAGGGGACATATATCAATGCATAAAAAACCCGGGTCCTGCCCCAGGGGACATATTTCAATGCAAAAAGAACTTTTAAAAACGTTTTTTCGGGAGCAGTCATTTTAATGATGCATAAAGTGAAAAAATAAAAGTGAAATTTTCCTTTAAATATGGTACCTGGGGGGTGTCAAAAGTATGCCTGTGAAGTGGCATGTGTTTCCCGTGTTTAGAACTGTCCTTGCACAAAATGACATTTGTAAAGGAAAAAAAGAAGCCATTTAAAACCACTTGCGTCTTTAGGTTTGTTCTTAAGTAGAATCTGAACAGGTACATTATGAAGTGTAGCTCCATCCCAAAAAAATCTATTTTTAAGCTTTTTGGAGAACATAGGGAGGGGTTATCACCCCTGTAACATTTGCTGTCTTTGCACATCTGTTCAGAACATGTCACCTCACTTTCCGTCCCAATGACAAATGTTTTTGGAAAAGTGGGGTTTTAATTGAAACAAGGATTGGTGATAAAGTATCAGTAGAGAGGAGATACCTTTTTCCCAAATTAAATCTAACAGGATAGAATTTCCCTTCCTAGGGGTAGATTTCCTCTCACTTCCTGTTTTCTCTTTCCATTTGCAAGTAGGAGTCGTTTGTAAGTTGGATGTTTGAAAGTAGGGGCCTGGCGTATATACTCTGCAGAAATTTGCCCTATTAGATGTTGGTGTAGCCACAAGACTGGTGGGCACAGGAATGGGCCCTGCTGTGAGTTAATAGATCAAGATTTGTAATTGCATGCACCTGTTGAACAGGGCAGAAAAATTGGGGGTGGTGGTGGTGGTGGACGGTGTTGCCACAAGACTGTAAGCTCTCACAGTTACTCTTGGTGGGCGCAGGAATGGGCCCTGCTGTGAGTTATTAGATCAAGATTTGTAATTGCAAGCACCTGATGAACAGGGCAGAAAAATTGGGCCTTTGGCGGTGGTGGTGGACGGTGTTGCCACAAGACTGTAGGCCCTCATAGTTACTCTTGGTGGGCGCAGGAATGGGCCCTGCTGTGAGTTATTAGATCAAGATTTGTAATTGCAAGCACCTGATGAACAGGGCAGAAAAATTGGGCCTTTGGCGGTGGTGGTGGCGGTGTCGCCACAAGACTGTAAGCTCTCACAGTTACTCTTGGTGGGCGCAGGAATGGGCCCTGCTGTGAGTTATTAGATCAAGATTTGTAATTGCAAGCACCTGATGAACAGGGCAGAAAAATTGGGCCTTTGGCGGTGGTGGTGGACGGTGTTGCCACAAGACTGTAGGCCCTCATAGTTACTCTTGGTGGGCGCAGGAATGGGCCCTGCTGTGAGTTATTAGATCAAGATTTGTAATTGCAAGCACCTGATGAACAGGGCAGAAAAATTGGGCCTTTGGCGGTGGTGGTGGACGGTGTTGCCACAAGACTGTAGGCCCTCATAGTTACTCTTGGTGGGCGCAGGAATGGGCCCTGCTGTGAACTATTAGATCAAGATTTGTAATTACCCGCCCCTGTTAAACAGGGGCTGAAAAATTGTGCCTTCGGCACTGGTGCTGGTGCCACAACACTGCAACCCCTCACAGATACTGTACTTGGAGCACAGCAGTCACACGTGTTGCGAAGCATTTTTTTAAAAAAATTGTAAGTACACGCCCCTGTTAAACAGGGGCTGAAAAATTGTGCCTTAGGCACTGGTGCTGGTGCCACAACACTGCAACCCCTCACAGATACTGTACTTGGAGCACAGCAGTCACACGTGTTGCGAAGCATTTTTTTAAAAAATTGTAAGTACACGCCCCTGTTAAACAGGGGCTGAAAAATTGTGCCTTAGGCACTGGTGCTGGTGCCACAACACTGCAACCCCTCACAGATACTGTACTTGGAGCACAGCAGTCACACGTGTTGCGAAGCATTTTTTTAAAAAATTGTAAGTACACGCCCCTGTTAAACAGGGGCTGAAAATTGTGCCTTAGGCACTGGTGCTGGTGCCACAACACTGCAACCCCTCACAGATACTGTACTTGGAGCACAGCAGTCACACGTGTTGCGAAGCATTTTTTTTAAAAAAATTGTAAGTACACGCCCCTGTTAAACAGGGGCTGAAAAATTGTGCCTTAGGCACTGGTGCTGGTGCCACAACACTGCAACCCCTCACAGATACTGTACTTGGAGCACAGCAGTCACACGTGTTGCGAAGCATTTTTTTATAAAAATTGTATGTACACGCCCCTGTTAAACAGGGGCTGAAAAATTGTGCCTTAGGCACTGGTGTGGTGGCATGGATCATTGAGGAGGAGGAAGAGGATAGTCAGTGAACATAAGAGGACAGTCACTCAGCATCAGCATAGGCAGTCTTGAAGGGATGTGACATTAAAAATTATTCGGTTATATCCGCCTCAGGTGCCTGGTAGCTGGTGGTGATCCAAGACTGATTCATTTTGATGAAGGTCAGTCGATCAACCGAGGCGGTGGACAGGCACACCCTATGATCGGTGACAAATCCTCCAGCAGCACTGAATGTGCGTTCGGAAAGAACGCTGGAGGCAGGACAGGCCAGTAGCTCAATTGCATACTGTGCAAGCTCTGGCCAGTGATCCATCCTCAGGACCCAGTAAGCCAGAGGATTTTCGGTGGGAAAGGTGTCCAAGTCTGACCTTGCCCCAAGGTATTCCTGCACCATGTATATCAGACGCTGGCGATGGTTGCTGGAACCGATCATACCTTGGGGCTGCGGACTAAAAAATTGTCTGAACGCATCGGTCAGACGTCCACCTTCCCCACCGCTCCTTCTGCTACTGACCGAAGCCTCAGCAACTCGTCGCCCAGGACCAGGAGTTTGTAACCTCCCAGTTTCTGGGAACGCGTTGCACAGACCTTTCTGCAAGGCCTCCCTGAGATGTCTCATCCTCTGCTCCCTCTGCGACGGCAAGATAAGGTCCGCAACCTTACCCTTGTACCGCGGATCAAGGAGAGTGGCCAGCCAGTAATGGTCCCTCTCCTTGATCCGAAGAACACGAGGATCCTTCAGCAGGCTTTGCAGGATCAGGGAGGCCATGCAGCGTAGGTTAGCTGAGGCATTCGGTCCGGAGTCTTCTGGGTCACTGAGGATGACATGATCGCCAGCCAACTCCTCCCAGCCACGTACAAGTCCACTGGTTTGTTGGGACTGTACATCATCCCTAAAAGACTGCTGCTGCTGATGCTGAGTGCCAGGCTCCACCTCCATGCTCACACAATCCTCCTCCTCCTCCTCCTCCTCCTCCTCCTCCTCCTCCTCATCCTCTTCCTGTGTGATGGGTGGGACAGAAGGAACACTGTCCGGATAAAGGGGGCCTTGAGAGGCAAGGAAGTCCTCCTCTTCCTGCCTCTGTTCTGCCTCAAGTGCCCTGTCCATTATCCCACGCAGCGTATGCTCCAACAGGTGGACAAGAGGGACAGTGTCACTGATGCATGCACTGTCACTGCTCACCATCCTCGTGGCCTCCTCAAATGGTGAGAGGACAGTGCATGCATCCCTGATCATGCTCCACTGACGTGGGGAAAAAAAACCAAGCTCCCCTGACCCTGTCCTGGTGCCGTAGTCGCAAAGGTACTCATTGATGGCCCTCTGCTGCGTGTGCAGTCGCTGCAGCATGGCCAACGTTGAGTTCCACCTGGTGGGCATGTCACATATTAGGCGGTTCTTGGGCAGGTTCAGCTCCTTTTGCAGCTCAGTCAGCCGAGCACTGGCATTATAAGATCGGCGGAAATGCACACAGACTTTCCTGGCCTGCCTCAGGACATCCTGTAAGCCTGGGAACCTGCCCAAGAACCGCTGCACCACCAGGTTGAGGACGTGAGCCATGCAGGGCACATGGGTGAGCTGCCCCTGTCGCAGGGCGGAGAGGAGGTTGGTGCCATTGTCAGAAACGACCATTCCTGGCTTAAGCTGACGTGGCGTCAACCACCTCTCGGCCTGCCCCTGCAGAGCTGCCAGAACCTCTGGCCCAGTGTGGCTCCTGTCCCCCAAACACACCAGCGCAAGCACGGCATGGCATCTTTTTGCCTGCGTACTTGCGTAGCCCCGTGTACGCCTACGGAGCACCGCTGGTTCCAAGGACAGAGCACTGGAGGAAGAAGAAGAGGAGGGGGTGGAGGAGAGAGGTGTGTCACAACCAGTAGCAGTAGTAGCGTTTTGGAGGCGTGGTGGCGGAACAACCTCCAACACTACTGCACCTTGTCCTGCATCCCTCCCAGCTGCCAATAGAGTGACCCAATGGGCCGTGAAAGAAAGGTACCGTCCCTGTCCATGCCTGCTGGACCATGAGTCAGCGGTAATATGCACCTTACCGCTGACCGCCCTGTCCAGCGAGGCATGGACATTGCCTTCCACATGCCGGTAGAGAGACGGAATCGCCTTCCGTGAGAAAAAGTGGCGTTTGGGAACCTGCCACTGAGGAACCGCACATTGAACAAACTCACGGAAGGGGGCCGAGTCTACCAACTGAAAAGGCAGCAGCTGAAGTGCTAGCAATTTAGCCAAGCTAGCATTCAACCGCTGGGCATGTGGATGGCTGGGAGTGTACTTCTTTCTACGGTCCAGCAGCTGGGGCAGGGAAATTTGCCTGCTGCAATCGGACGTCGGTGTACTGCAAGTACTTGGTTGTGACACACCTAATTCTACACCTTCAGTCCTCTCAGAGCAGCTTTCAGAGAGCACTGAAGGTGTAGTGGGGATGGAGATCACAGCTGAAGAGGAGCAAGGAGAGGTCCGTTTAGTTCTTTGGTGTGGGTCTTTTATGTGTGCCTGCCAACGAGCTGCATGGCAGGTCGACATATGTCTGGTCATGCTTGTGGTGCCCAAGCGGCTGATGTTTTGGCCACGCGAGATACGCTTGAGACAAATATTGCAAATAGCAGTGGTGCGATCTGATGCACTCGTCTCAAAAAAGGCCCACACCAAAGAACTTTTCTGATAACGTGCAGAGGCAGCGCCCTGCACAGGCGGAGCTCTGCGGTGTGGTACAGTTGCTGTGCTGGCCTCTAGCTGGCCTCCAGGGGGCATCCTGCCTCGTTGGACATGTGACGCCGCCTCCTCCTCCTCCTCGTCCTCCTCCTCCTCCTCTCTCCCTTCAGGCACCCTCGTGGAGTCAGTGACCTCATCATCCCCTCCCTCTTCTCCACTAGAGCAAACCTGGCAGTAAGCTGCAGCTGGTGGAACAGTACTGCCAGATTCCTCAAGCTGGGTATCATCATCCGAGCCTTCGAATCGTTGGGCATCCTCCTGGAGCATGTACCCAACACTGTGCTCAAAGAGTTCGGGGGACTCCTCAGGAGGACATGGTGGGTCTAGGGTAGGGGTGGCTGATGATGCCATTGAGTACGCGTTGGCTGCTTCTCTGCCAGTACCCTGAGCCTGGGTGAGAGAGGATGAGGAGGATGAGGAGGGCTTGGTCATCCATTCTACCAAGCCTTCAGCATGATGCGGCTCCACATGTCCAGCTGCCGAAAACAAAGACGCGCGTGTCCCATGGCCACGTGCTGATGACGATGCACGACCACGTCCACGGCCGCGGCCACGTCCACTAGATACAGAGCCTGCCTGCCCTGTGTTCTTGGCTCTGCACGCTCTGCCTCCCCTTGGCGGTCTTCCAGTCATTGTAGTCGGTAGTCCTGTGGGTGCTGCTGAGAAGAATATATAGGAGCTCTGTGTGATGCCACTAACACACTAGAAGTCCTATGGGTGCTTCTGCAAAGAAAATATAGGAGCTCTGTGTGATGCCACTAACACACTAGAAGTCCTGTGGGTGCTGCTGAGAAGAAAATATAGGAGCTCTGTGTGATGCCACTAACACACTAGAAGTCCTATGGGTGCTTCTGAAAGAAAATATAGGGTGATGTGTGACTAACACACTAGAAGTCCTATGGGTGCTTCTGCAAAGAAAATATAGGAGCTCTGTGTGATGCCACTAACACACTAGAAGTCCTGTGGGTGCTTCTGAGAAGAAATATAGGAGCTCTGTGTGATGCCACTAACACACTAGAAGTCCTATGGGTGCTTCTGCAAAGAAAATATAGGAGCTCTGTGTGATGCCACTAACACACTAGAAGTCCTGTGGGTGCTTCTGCAAAGAAAATATAGGAGCTCTGTGTGATGCCACTAACACACTAGAAGTCCTGTGGGTGCTGCTGAGAAGAAAATATAGGAGCTCTGTGTGATGCCACTAACACACTAGAAGTCCTATGGGTGCTTCTGCAAAGAAAATATAGGAGCTCTGTGTGATGCCACTAACACACTAGAAGTCCTGTGGGTGC
Organism: Lithobates sylvaticus; assembly: GCA_028564925.1. Taxonomy (NCBI): domain Eukaryota; kingdom Metazoa; phylum Chordata; class Amphibia; order Anura; family Ranidae; genus Lithobates; species Lithobates sylvaticus. The sequence continues at coordinate 276,000,306 of CM053029.1, read as the reverse complement.
TGCTGAGAAGAAAATATAGGAGCTCTGTGTGATGCCACTAACACACTAGAAGTCCTATGGGTGCTTCTGCAAAGAAAATATAGGAGCTCTGTGTGATGCCACTAACACACTAGAAGTCCTGTGGGTGCTTCTGAAAGAAAATATAGGAGCTCTGTGTGATGCCACTAACACACTAGAAGTCCTATGGGTGCTTCTGCAAAGAAAATATAGGAGCTCTGTGTGATGCCACTAACACACTAGAAGTCCTGTGGGTGCTTCTGAAGAAAATATAGGAGCTCTGTGTGATGCCACTAACACACTAGAAGTCCTATGGGTGCTTCTGCAAAGAAAAAATATAGGAGCTGTGTGATGGGACTAACACACTTCAAGTCCTATAAAACAAAATATAGGAGCTCTGTGTGATGGGACTAACACACTTCAAGTCCTATGGTGCTTCTGGGAAAGAAAATATAGGTCTGTGTGATGGGACTAACACACTTCAAGTCCTATAGGTGCTTCTGGGAAGAAAATATAGGATCTCTGTGTGATGGGACTAACACACTTCAAGTCCTATAGGTGCTTCTGGGAAGAAAATATAGGTCTGTGTGATGGGACTAACACACTTCAAGTCCTATAGGTGCTTCTGGGAACAAAATATAGGATCTCTGTGTGATGGGACTAACACACTTCAAGTCCTATAGGTGCTTCTGGGAAGAACATATAGGTCTGTGTGATGGGACTAACACACTTCAAGTCCTATAGGTGCTTCTGGGAACAAAATATAGGATCTCTGTGTGATGGGACTAACACACTTCAAGTCCTATAGGTGCTTCTGGGAACAAAATATAGGTCTGTGTGATGGGACTAACACACTTCAAGTCCTATAGGTGCTTCTGGGAACAAAATATAGGTGATCTCTGTGTGATGGGACTAACACACTTCAAGTCCTATAGGTGCTTCTGGGAAGAAAATATAGGTCTCTGTGTGATGGGACTAACACACTTCAAGTCCTATAGGTGCTTCTGGGAACAAAATATATGATCTCTGTGTGATGGGACTAACACACTTCAAGTCCTATAGGTGCTTCTGGGAAGAAAATATAGGTCTCTGTGTGATGGGACTAACACACTTCAAGTCCTATAGGTGCTTCTGGGAACAAAATATATGATCTCTGTGTGATGGGACTAACACACTTCAAGTCCTATAGGTGCTTCTGGGAAGAAAATATATAGGTCTGTGTGATGGGACTAACACACTTCAAGTCCTATAGGTGCTTCTGGGAACAAAATATATGATCTCTGTGTGATGGGACTAACACACTTCAAGTCCTATAGGTGCTTCTGGGAAGAAAATATAGGTCTGTGTGATGGGACTAACACACTTCAAGTCCTATAGGTGCTTCTGGGAACAAAATATATGATCTCTGTGTGATGGGACTAACACACTTCAAGTCCTATAGGTGCTTCTGGGAAGAAAATATAGGTCTGTGTGTGATGGGACTAACACACTTCAAGTCCTATACGTGCTTCTGGGAACAAATATATATGATCTCTGTGTGATGGGACTAACACACTTCAAGTCCTATAGGTGCTTCTGGGAAGAAAATATAGGTCTGTGTGATGGGACTAACACACTTCAAGTCCTATAGGTGCTTCTGGGAACAAAATATATGATCTCTGTGTGATGGGACTAACACACTTCAAGTCCTATAGGTGCTTCTGGGAAGAAAATATAGGTCTCTGTGTGATGGGACTAACACACTTCAAGTCCTATAGGTGCTTCTGGGAACAAAATATATGATCTCTGTGTGATGGGACTAACACACTTCAAGTCCTATAGGTGCTTCTGGGAAGAAAATATAGGTCTGTGTGATGGGACTAACACACTTCAAGTCCTATAGGTGCTTCTGGGAACAAAATATATGATCTCTGTGTGATGGGACTAACACACTTCAAGTCCTATAGGTGCTTCTGGGAAGAAAATATAGGTCTGTGTGATGGGACTAACACACTTCAAGTCCTATAGGTGCTTCTGGGAACAAAATATATGTCTCTGTGTGATGGGACTAACACACTTCAAGTCCTATATGTGCTTCTGGGAAGACAATATATGAGGTCTGTGTGATGGGACTAACACACTTCAAGTCCTATAGGTGCTTCTGGGAAGAAAATATAGGTCTGTGTGATGGGACTAACACACTTCAAGTCCTATAGGTGCTTCTGGGAATAAAATATAGGTCTCTGTGTGATGGGACTAACACACTTCAAGTCCTATAGGTGCTTCTGGGAAGAAAATATAGGTCTGTGTGATGGGACTAACACACTTCAAGTCCTATAGGTGCTTCTGGGAACAAAATATATGATCTCTGTGTGATGGGACTAACACACTTCAAGTCCTATAGGTGCTTCTGGGAAGAAAATATAGGTCTGTGTGATGGGACTAACACACTTCAAGTCCTATAGGTGCTTCTGGGAACAAAATATATGATCTCTGTGTGATGGGACTAACACACTTCAAGTCCTATAGGTGCTTCTGGGAAGAAAATATAGGTCTGTGTGATGGGACTAACACACTTCAAGTCCTATAGGTGCTTCTGGGAACAAAATATATGATCTCTGTGTGATGGGACTAACACACTTCAAGTCCTATAGGTGCTTCTGGGAAGAAAATATAGGTCTGTGTGATGGGACTAACACACTTCAAGTCCTATAGGTGCTTCTGGGAACAAAATATATGATCTCTGTGTGATGGGACTAACACACTTCAAGTCCTATAGGTGCTTCTGGGAAGAAAATATAGGTCTGTGTGATGGGACTAACACACTTCAAGTCCTATAGGTGCTTCTGGGAACAAAATATATGATCTCTGTGTGATGGGACTAACACACTTCAAGTCCTATAGGTGCTTCTGGGAAGAAAATATAGGTCTGTGTGTGATGGGACTAACACACTTCAAGTCCTATAGGTGCTTCTGGGAACAAAATATATGATCTCTGTGTGATGGGACTAACACACTTCAAGTCCTATAGGTGCTTCTGGGAAGAAAATATAGGTCTGTGTGATGGGACTAACACACTTCAAGTCCTATAGGTGCTTCTGGGAACAAAATATATGATCTCTGTGTGATGGGACTAACACACTTCAAGTCCTATAGGTGCTTCTGGGAAGAAAATATATAGGTCTGTGTGATGGGACTAACACACTTCAAGTCCTATAGGTGCTTCTGGGAACAAAATATATGATCTGTGTGATGGGACTAACACACTTCAAGTCCTATAGGTGCTTCTGGGAAGAAAATATAGGTCTGTGTGATGGGACTAACACACTTCAAGTCCTATAGGTGCTTCTGGGAACAAAATATATGATCTCTGTGTGATGGGACTAACACACTTCAAGTCCTATAGGTGCTTCTGGGAAGAAAATATAGGTCTGTGTGATGGGACTAACACACTTCAAGTCCTATAGGTGCTTCTGGGAACAAAATATATGATCTCTGTGTGATGGGACTAACACACTTCAAGTCCTATAGGTGCTTCTGGGAAGAAAATATAGGTCTGTGTGATGGGACTAACACACTTCAAGTCCTATAGGTGCTTCTGGGAACAAAATATATGATCTCTGTGTGATGGGACTAACACACTTCAAGTCCTATAGGTGCTTCTGGGAAGAAAATATAGGTCTGTGTGATGGGACTAACACACTTCAAGTCCTATAGGTGCTTCTGGGAACAAAATATATGATCTCTGTGTGATGGGACTAACACACTTCAAGTCCTATAGGTGCTTCTGGGAAGAAAATATAGATCTCTGTGTGATGGGACTAACACACTTCAAGTCCTATAGGTGCTTCTGGGAACAAAATATATGATCTCTGTGTGATGGGACTAACACACTTCAAGTCCTATAGGTGCTTCTGGGAAGAAAATATAGGTCTGTGTGATGGGACTAACACACTTCAAGTCCTATAGGTGCTTCTGGGAACAAAATATATGATCTCTGTGTGATGGGACTAACACACTTCAAGTCCTATAGGTGCTTCTGGGAAGAAAATATAGGTCTGTGTGATGGGACTAACACACTTCAAGTCCTATAGGTGCTTCTGGGAACAAAATATATGATCTCTGTGTGATGGGACTAACACACTTCAAGTCCTATAGGTGCTTCTGGGAAGAAAATATAGGTCTGTGTGATGGGACTAACACACTTCAAGTCCTATAGGTGCTTCTGGGAACAAAATATATGATCTCTGTGTGATGGGACTAACACACTTCAAGTCCTATAGGTGCTTCTGGGAAGAAAATATAGGTCTGTGTGATGGGACTAACACACTTCAAGTCCTATAGGTGCTTCTGGGAACAAAATATATGATCTCTGTGTGATGGGACTAACACACTTCAAGTCCTATAGGTGCTTCTGGGAAGAAAATATAGGTCTGTGTGATGGGACTAACACACTTCAAGTCCTATAGGTGCTTCTGGGAACAAAATATATGATCTCTGTGTGATGGGACTAACACACTTCAAGTCCTATAGGTGCTTCTGGGAAGAAAATATAGGTCTGTGTGATGGGACTAACACACTTCAAGTCCTATAGGTGCTTCTGGGAACAAAATATATGATCTCTGTGTGATGGGACTAACACACTTCAAGTCCTATAGGTGCTTCTGGGAAGAAAATATAGGTCTGTGTGATGGGACTAACACACTTCAAGTCCTATAGGTGCTTCTGGGAACAAAATATATGATCTCTGTGTGATGGGACTAACACACTTCAAGTCCTATAGGTGCTTCTGGGAAGAAAATATAGGTCTGTGTGATGGGACTAACACACTTCAAGTCCTATAGGTGCTTCTGGGAACAAAATATAGGATCTCTGTGTGATGGGACTAACACACTTCAAGTCCTATAGGTGCTTCTGGGAAGAAAATATAGCTCTGTGTGATGCCACGAACACACTTCAAGTCCTATAGGTGCTTCTGGGAATAAAATATAGGAGCTCTGCCTGCCTGCCACGAACACACTACAAGTCCTATAGGTGCTTCTGGGAACAAAATATAGGAGCTCTGCCTGCCTGCCACGAACACACTACAAGTCCTATAGGTGCTTCTGGGAACAAAATATAGGAGCTCTGCCTGCCTGCCACGAACACACTACAAGTCCTATAGGTGCTTCTGGGAACAAAATACAGGAGCTCTGTTTGCTGCCAGTGCCTGCCTGCCACGAACACACTACAAGCCCCTCTTTCTAAATCAATCTTTCTAAATGAATCTATCTAACTCAATCTCTCTAAGTAAATCTCTCTAACTAAATCCAGCAGAGTGACACAGAACGATCCTGCTCTATCTACGCCGGAACAGCATGTGACCGGCGCAGACGGCGTGGCGGCCTTTTATAAGAGGGGGCGTGTACTAAAGCCCCTGAGCTGTAATTGGCTACAGGCGTCCTGCCTGTAGCCAATTATGGCTCTTCGAGTTTCCGGCGCTGTGATTGGCCAAGCATGCGGGGTCACAGTGCATGCTTGGCCAATCATCAGCCAGCAATGCACTGCGCCGGCAATGCATTGCGGGGCCGGCCGCAATGCATTGCGGGGCCGCTCGCATCACACGAACGTGATGCGAGCGGCCAAAATAGTTCTGGGCTCGCCGAGCGAGCGAACACCCGGTGCTCGATGCGAACATGGGTTCGCATCGAGCACCGGGCCCATCCCTATCCAATTGCCCTAGGGAATGCATTAGCAGACCAGACAGCAAAGGAAGCTGCTGAAGGACAGCAAATAACACACATGCTACACAGATCTCCAAGTAAATGATGAGGTATGGAAAGCTATTGATGAAACAAGGTTATCGGAAATGCAGACATCACCAGCAGGTGCAAATCAAAAGTGGTTATCTATAGGGTCAACACTGGTCAATGGTATATACACATGTCCCTTTCACACAATATGCATGGATTTTATTGAATTGAAAAAAAATGTGAGAATAAGTATTGTATGGTTATTGTTGACAGGTCAAGGGATCCCCTCTCTGATTTACAGTAACAATGGATCCCATTTTTGTAAACTAAACAAAACAACAAATGGATATATGGTACAATATCTGACCTACTAGGGAGAATCACTATTTAGGTTATAACCCCTGGTCAGAACACCCCAGGCCCAGAGCCAACTCCGTTTCAACTTAGTCCTTCCTTGTTTAAAACAGATTTTACCTACAAGGAACAATTAAGTATAGAAACAGGATTTGGAGACAAATATGAATGGATAGAATGGGTCAGATACATAACCCAAGCAAAGGGGTTAAGTGATTGTATTTTTTGCTCAAACCCAAGACCACAACTAACCACCTTTCCTACTCCCTGAAGAGGAAATAAACTTGACTTGTATAATAAGACTGTTTTAGAAAATATTACTGTGTCAGAATGTGTAAATGAGAAAAAGAGCTACCCTAAGACTAAAATGCAAAGTATTCAGTACAAGCACTACTAGGAAATGTTACTTGTTTCTCTAACAAAGATAGGATGGTACAAAGGTTGGCACTCTATTTCCTGAATACTGAGTAACTACAACATCAACTACAGACATTAGGTACCAATTAAAATGGTTTCAGGAACAAAAACAGTAACTGGCTGATGTTTGGTGGCTGTGTGGGGACAAGAAACTAAGGCCCAGACTGCCACCTAGATGGGAGGGTAGTTGTGCCCTTACCCGCTTGTTGTTTCCCTTTTTTATATTGTTCCTATGACTAACAAATTCATGAGACTACCAGGTAAACACTATTTTAAGTGACTTAAGTGTCCAGGATCATTTGACAACCGGGTGTATATAGACTTAATAGGTGTTCCACGAGGAGTTCCAGATGAATTTAAAGCGCAGAATCAAGTAACAGCAGGACTCACCTCACTTTTCCTATGGGTACAGCCCAATAAGAACGTCGACTGGATAAACTACATCTACTACAACCAGCAGAGGTCTGTGAATTACACCAGAGATGCTATCAAAGGTATAGCAGCACAATCGGACGCCACCTCTTTGACAGCACGGCAGAACCGTATAGCGTTGGATATGTTGCTGGCAGAAAGGGGCGGGGTATGCAAAATGTTCGGCACCTTCTGCTGCACTTTTATTTCAAACAATACGGCACCTGATGGAATATCACCAAGGCTTTGCAAGGCCTATAAATGTTATCCCAGGAACTAACTGAGAACTCTGTCTAAATGATAATACCTGGTGTACAGGACGCCAAGGTTGGGTCCTGGACGGGTGCTATATAGCACCAGTATTTGGGCTGTGGTCCCTTTAAAGGAGTCGCAGCATTGCTCAGGGGGTCACCCAAAATGGGTGAGGGGTTCCGGGAGTAGCCAAGCAGGAGAGGACTGACTCGCAGTCCTCTCTAGGTTAATAATAGTTATTTGGGACCCGGAATTTGGGAGGCTCTGAAGAGATATTCGGGTGGGAAAAGAGCCTCCCTCCCTGACCACAATGATTCAGCACACAGGGGGTTAAGGGCCTCCAGGAAGACAGCTCAAAAGACAGGAAGTAGGGAAGAGTTGTTGGTGTGAGGAGGAGTAGGTGATTACACCTGTTAGCTGAGCTGTGTGGATGTCTGGAGGCTGCTAAAAGAACCTGCTGCAAAAACTGTATGTGTTTTCCTTAAACTTTGTTTTTGTGCTGAAGATAAGCTGTTTTTTTTTGTTATGCTGAAGATAAGCGGACTTTGTTTTTGTACTTTACCTGTGCGCTGAAGAAAGCCTTATTTTGATTTTTCTTTCAAATAAATGTCTTTTATTTTACAACTGACGGTTTATGCACTTAATCCCGTGGAGCTATTGTCCCCAAAGTTCACAACTGGTGTCTTGGATGCTGGCAAAAGTGCATTTGCAGCCGCAAAAACCGTTTAAAACTAAACTGACATTTAAAGAGACAGTGTACAAATGGCATGTCGTGGGTGAAGTCAGCTCAGACGCTGCAAACAACAGGTAAAGGCATGGAGGAGGTCATCAGGGCTTTGGCGCAAGCCACCGTGACCCAGCAGCAAGCCACCGTGACCCAGCAGCAAGCTTCAGCAGATGCAAACCGTCGCCATGAGGAAGCGATGGCTCAGCTGCAGCAGGCCCTGGCACAGGCTATAGCTGCACAGCAGGAAAACACACGGTTGCTAGCCGCCCAGTTTACTGCTCAGCAGGAGTCCACTCAAACACAGATGACTGCCTTACAGGAGGCAGTGCAGCGGCTGGCTCAGGGACGAGAACAATCGGTCGTTGCCGTTGGCAACCAAGTGTCTGTGAGAGCCAACCATTTCTTACAAAAACTGACACCCAGCGATGACGTAGAGGCCTTTCTCACCACCTTTGAGAGGATAGCGGAGAGAGAGGGGTGGCCCCATGACCAATGGGCCGGCATTATCTCTCCTTTTCTCACCGGTGACCCGCAAAAGGCCTACTTTGACCTCCCAACTGAACATATCAGCAACTATGAGCATCTGAAGACAGAGATCCTGGCCCGCCTAGGAGTGACCATGGCTGTCCGGGCTCAGAGGGTGCATCGCTGGCGGTACAAACTTGACCGACCACCCAGGTCTCAAATGCATGAACTGATACAGCTGGTTAAAAAATGGCTGCAGCCAGAAAAACTGTCAGGCCCACAAATGGTGGAACGGGTGGTGATGGACTGGTACCTGCGGTCCCTGCCAGATGACCTACAGCGCTGGGTAAGCCATGGAGACCCTGCAACCGCTGACCAGCTGGTTGAGCTGGTTGAAAGGTACACCGTGGTGGAGGACCTGCTTGGGCCTGCCAAACGTCGGGAACCCACACCAAGGGCAACAAGACCGGCCACGGCACCTAGGAGAGAAGCCCTGCTAGACATTGGAACCCGCAACCCGGCACCATCTTCTGCAGAACCTCGAAGGTTGGTTCCTGTTCCTAGGATGGGAGGCCTACAGTGTTGGCGATGTCGGTCCTGGGGGCATACCCGGGCACAATGCCCACTTCAGGAGGAGCCGATGGATTGCGGGACTGGTCGGAGAAGCTCCTTCTATGTGCAAAGAGCGTGTACCACTCATCTTGATCTGGCTGAAGGACGGTTCGAGTGTGAAGTGTGGGTGAACCACCTTCCTGCCAGGGCCCTACTAGACTCCGGGAGCATGGTAACACTGGTACATGCCAGGGTGATTGGGAGACTTGGCCCCGTAAATAAAACTCTGCGCGTAGTGTGTATCCATGGGGATACCAGGGAGTACCCCCTGGTTCCTGTGACGGTTTCTTATGGACGTACCTCAGTGACACAAGAGGTTGGGGTGGTAAATAGTTTAATACATGATATTATAGTGGGGCGGGACTGTCCGCTATTCCTCGAACTGTGGAACCAGGCACAGATGGGGCTGCCAGGAGAACTGGGGACACTGGGCCTGGAAGAGATGGAGTCTGAGGGGTCTAGGTCTGAAACCCCCACAACACACCCCTCTAAAACAGAGATACCTGTCACTAATAAGGATATTGCAGAGAATGTTAATTTGAATGACAATGTTTCTGTTTCAGGCCTCAATACCGAGTTGACTTCTGAGGGGGGGGAAGCCTTCCCATTACAGGTTATGCTGGGGGAGGATGATGAGGAGCTCTCCCCGTTGCAGTTCCCAGTTGAGGAGGGTGAAGGGGAAACATCCTCAAGGTCAGTGCATCCAGACCTGGACGTACCCAGGGGTGCGTTTGGCACCGCCCAGTTGCAGGATCCTACCTTGGTCAATGCTCGAGAGCAGGTTTCTGTTGTTGATGGGGTCCCACAAATACCAGGGGCAGAGCAAAGGTTTCCTCATTTTGCATTAAAGGGGGATTTGGTTTATCGAGTGGCTGAAAGCCGAGAGGAAACTGTAGAGCAGTTACTGGTTCCCCAACCATATAGGCGGATGCTACTTGACCTAGCCCACAATGACGCACTGGGAGGACACTTGGGGGCAGAGAAAACGGAGGCCAGGATAACCGACCGGTTTTACTGGCCAGGGGTGAAGGCCGAGGTTAAAAGATATTGTGCATCTTGTCCCATTTGCCAGTTAACTGCCCCAGGGCCACACTATAGAAGCCCTCTGGTACCCTTGCCGATTATTGAGGTTCCGTTTGAGCGGATCGCCATGGATCTCGTGGGACCCCTGGTAAAGTCGGCAAGGGGGCACCAATATATATTAGTCATCCTAGACTACGCAACCAGGTATCCAGAAGCAGTTCCTTTGAGGAAAGCCTCCTCTAAGGCCATTGCCAAGGAGTTATTCCAAATGTTTTCACGAACTGGATTCCCCAGGGAGATACTTACGGACCAGGGCACCCCTTTTATGTCAAAGGTGATGGCGGACTTGTGCAGACTATTTCAGATCAAGCAGTTGCGGACGTCCGTCTATCACCCGCAGACCGATGGCCTAGTTGAGAGGTTTAATAAAACTCTAAAGTCCATGTTAAAAAGAGTGGTCCAGAAAGACGGGAAGGATTGGGATATGTTACTCCCTGCCCTCTTGTTTGCCATCCGGGAGGTTCCACAAGCGTCCACGGGCTTCTCACCGTTTGAGTTAGTGTATGGACGAAGGCCCCGGGGGTTGCTGGACCTAGTCAAAGAAACATGGGAAAGTGAATCCTCACCACACAAGACCGTGGTAGAGCATATCTCTCAAATGCGAGAGAGGGTGGCTAAGGTGATGCCGCTGGTGAGGGAGCACATGCAGAAGGCTCAGGATGCCCAAAGAAGGGTGTATAACAGATCGGCTAAAATTAGACAGTTTCAAGTAGGAGACCGGGTGGCTGTCCTAATACCCACAGTGGAGAGCAAGTTCTTGGCCAGGTGGCAAGGCCCGTTTGAGGTAATAGAAAAAGTGGGTGAGGTGAACTACAAGGTACACCAGCCAGGGAAAAGAAAACCATACCAGATCTATCACGTAAATCTGTTGAAACCCTGGAGAGACAGAGAACAGGTATCCGCTGTGGTAGCAGTACAGTCAGGGGACCATGCAGGAATCGACCTGGTGCAGGTGGCTGCTACCCTAACTAGGCCCCAAACCCAGCAAGCAAAAGAGTTTCTGCAAAGAAATAGGGACATGTTTTCAGGGTTGCCGGGTCTCACCAACGTCATCGAGCATGACATTGTGACGGAACCCTGTATAAAAATCCGGTTAAGGCCTTACCGTATCCCAGAAGCTCATAGAGTGGCAGTGTCTGAAGAGGTCAAGAGAATGCTCGAGCTTGGAGTCATTGAAGAGTCGCAGAGCGAGTGGTCGAGTCCAATCGTGTTGGTACCCAAACCCAACGGCACCCTCCGCTTCTGCAACGACTTCAGAAAACTTAATGAAATCTCCAAGTTTGATGCTTATCCAATGCCACGGGTAGATGAGCTAATTGAGAGGTTAGGTCCAGCCAGGTATATAACCACGCTAGACCTCACAAAAGGGTATTGGCAGATTCCCCTGACCAAGAAAGCCAGGGAGAAAACAGCTTTCTCTACCCCGGAAGGCCACTTCCAGTACAAAAGAATGCCATTTGGTCTACACTCTGCCCCCGCTACATTCCAAAGGGCCATGGACAAAACTTTGCGTCCACATCAACGGTATACTTCGGTTTACCTAGATGACATAGTCATTTTTAGCACTGATTGGGAGTCCCATCTTCCCCGAGTTCAGGCAGTCGTAGACTCCTTGAGAAGAGCAGGATTCACCATCAATCCGGAGAAGTGCGCGATTGGAGTAGAGGAAGCCAAGTACCTAGGGTACATTGTGGGTAGAGGACTGGTGAAGCCCCAAATGAGTAAGGTAGAAGCCATACAGAACTGGCCCCGCCCCCTATCCAAGAAGCAGGTCAGAGCGTTTTTGGGCATAGTTGGCTACTACCGGAGGTTTGTCCCCAACTTTGCCACCATTGCTGCACCATTGACGGACTTGACCAAAGGCAGAAAGTCAGTGATGGTACAGTGGAATGACGATGCCGAAAAAGCTTTCCAGAAGCTTAAGACGGCATTGTGCCGGGATCCGGTGCTTGTGGCTCCAGATTTTTCTAAAGATTTTGTAGTACAGACAGATGCTTCAAGTGAAGGGCTAGGAGCAGTCCTGTCTCAAGTGATCAATGGGGAAGAGCACCCCATAGTTTTTCTAAGTAGGAAGCTGACGGCAGCGGAGAAAAACTATGCGGTGGTGGAGCGGGAGTGTCTTGCCATCAAGTGGGCTTTAGACTCTTTACGGTATTTCCTCCTAGGTAGAAGGTTCCGCCTAGTGTCCGACCATGCCCCACTGACCTGGATGAGACAAAACAAAAACACCAATGCCAGGGTGACAAGGTGGTTCCTTTCTCTCCAGGAGTTCAATTTTGTGGTAGAGCACAGACCAGGGAGACAGCATCAGAACGCCGATGCCCTCTCCCGGGTCCATTGTATGATGTCGAGTAGTGCCTCCAACACCTCCGCGTTGAGGCAGAGGGGGGGGATATGTACAGGACGCCAAGGTTGGGTCCTGGACGGGTGCTATATAGCACCAGTATTTGGGCTGTGGTCCCTTTAAAGGAGTCGCAGCATTGCTCAGGGGGTCACCCAAAATGGGTGAGGGGTTCCGGGAGTAGCCAAGCAGGAGAGGACTGACTCGCAGTCCTCTCTAGGTTAATAATAGTTATTTGGGACCCGGAATTTGGGAGGCTCTGAAGAGATATTCGGGTGGGAAAAGAGCCTCCCTCCCTGACCACAATGATTCAGCACACAGGGGGTTAAGGGCCTCCAGGAAGACAGCTCAAAAGACAGGAAGTAGGGAAGAGTTGTTGGTGTGAGGAGGAGTAGGTGATTACACCTGTTAGCTGAGCTGTGTGGATGTCTGGAGGCTGCTAAAAGAACCTGCTGCAAAAACTGTATGTGTTTTCCTTAACTTTGTTTTTGTGCTGAAGATAAGCTGTTTTTTTTGTTATGCTGAAGATAAGCGGACTTTGTTTTTGTACTTTACCTGTGCGCTGAAGAAAGCCTTATTTTGATTTTTCTTTCAAATAAATGTCTTTTATTTTACAACTGACGGTTTATGCACTTAATCCCGTGGAGCTATTGTCCCCAAAGTTCACAATACG
>CM053029.1:275959948-275986767 GCA_028564925.1 Lithobates sylvaticus | reverse complement strand
CCCACCCCCCCCTAATAAAGGTTTAACCCCTTGATTGCCCCCCAGGTAACCCTTTCACCCCCTTTTGCCAGTGTCACTAAGCGATCGTTTTTCTGATCGCTGTATTAGTGTCACTGCTGTCGCTAGGTAACCATTTTTTTTTTTTAGGTAACCGCCATGTTTATATAGGTTCATAAATAGGTTTATAGGTCAGGTACCCCCATATTACAACCTAAATAAAGGTTTTAACCCCCTGATTGCCCCTAGAGTTAACCCTTTCACCAGTGATCACAGTATAACTGTCACTGGTGACGCTGGTTAGCCAGTTAGTTATTTCGTTATTTAGGTTCCCCGTCAGGTTTTTATATAGCGTCAGGTACCCCCATATATTACCTAATAAAGGTTTTAACCCCCTGATTGCCCCTAGTTAACCCTTTCACCCCCTTTTGCCAGTGTCACTAAGCGATCGTTTTTCTGATCGCTGCATTAGTGTCGCTAGGTAACCATTTTTTTTTTTTAGGTAACCGCCATGTTTATATAGGTTCATAAATAGGTTTATAGGTCAGGTACCCCCATATTACAACCTAAATAAAGGTTTTAACCCCCCTGATTGCCCCTAGAGTTAACCCTTTCACCAGTGATCACTGTATAACTGTCACTGGTGACGCTGGTTAGCCAGTTAGTTATTTCGTTATTTAGGTTCCCCGTCAGGTTTTTATATAGCGTCAGGTACCCCCATATATTACCTAATAAAGGTTTAACCCCCTGATTGCCCCTAGTTAACCCTTTCACCCCCTTTTGCCAGTGTCACTAAGCGATCGTTTTTCTGATCGCTGCATTAGTGTCGCTAGGTAACCAGTTTTTTTTTGTATTACTGTTACGGGTGACGCTGGTTAGTTAGCTTGTTTTTTATACTGTCAGGGCACCCGCCATTTATTACCCAATAACGGTTTAACCCCCTGATCGCCCGGCGGGTGATATCAATTAGGTTTTAGGGTCAAATAAGGTCTGCGTCGCCCCAGGTTAGTGCCAGTACCGCAAACACCCACGCACAAAGCATACACCTCCCTTAGTGGCACAGTATCTGAACAGATCAATATCTGATCTGATCAGATCTATACTAGCGTCCCAGCAGTTTAGGGTTCCAAAAAAAAAACGCATTGTTAGCGGGATCAGCCCAGATACCTGCTAGCACCTGCGTTTTCCCCCTCCGCCCAGCCCAGCCCACCCAAGTGCAGTATCGATCGATCACTGTCACTTACAAAACACTAAGCACACATAACTGCAGCGTTCGCAGAGTCAGGCCTGATCCCTGCGATCGCTAACATTTTTTTGTGGTAGCGTTTTGATTCAGTCGCTTCAGTCAGGAGCTTTTTTACCTGTGAATCTCAAAAAAAATAAAAAAAAATAAAATAGTTGTCGTTTTATTGTTCTCTCTCTCACTCTATTCTCTCTCTATTGTTGCTCTTTTTTTACTCCATTCTATTCTGCAATGTTTTATTATGTTTTATTATGTTTTATTATGTTTTATCATGCTTGCTTTTCAGGTATGTAATTTTGTTTACTGTGTGTTTTAGTGTTGAGCATTTTTTTGTTTTCAGGTGCGCCATTCAGTTGCAACGCGGATTTATTTATCTTGACAGCAACAGCGTTTGCTCCCACGATACATAAAGCCGCGACTCCAACGCTGTAGGAGGTGATTTCACCACCACAGTTAAAAAAAAGAGCATATATGCCGAAGCATGGGGGCAGCAGGGGGGGGGAGCGATTGGCTCCTAATGCCACGTACATACGGTCGAAATTCCGACCGTGTGTACACGGCATAACTTTTGCGGGAGGATGCCCCCATGCATCGGCATATATAAATGGTGCATGTATGCCCATCATTAGAAGTGGGTGGATGAAGGGAGGTATTCTAATGGTGGGCATACCCACCAATCAATCTCTTTTTTTCGTTCAGCCAAGAGGCTGCATGAAAAAAAAAGATTACAATATATGTCCAGTATGTTGCTGGACTTTGAATGGTTATACCAGAATGATGCCTGCAGGTTTAGGTATCATCTTGGTATCATTCTTTTCAGCCAGTGATCGGCTTTCATGTAAAAGCAATTCTAGCGGGTAATTAGCCTCTAGACTGCTTTTACAAGCAGTGGGAGGGAATGTCCCCCCTCCCGGATATAAACCGCGCCATTGGGAAATTGGGAAAGCATTTTATCACACCAATCTTGGTGTGGTCAGATGCTTTGAGGGCAGAGGAAAGATCTAGGGTCTAATAGACCCCAATTTTTTCAAAAAAAGAGTACCTGTCACTGCCTATTGCTATCATAGGGGATATTTACATTCCCTGAGATAACAATAAAAATCATAACAAAGAAAAAAAATGGAAGGAACAGTTTAAAAATAAAATAAAAAAGCTAAATAAATAAAAAAAAAAACAAAAAAAAAAAAAAAAAAGCACCCCTGCCCCCCCTTCTCTTGCGCAAAGGCGTACACAAGCGTTGGTCTGGCGTCATATGTAAACAGCAATTGCACCATGCATGTGAGGTATCACCGCGAAGGTCAGATCGAGGGCAGTAATTTTAGCAGTAGACCTCCTCCGTGAATCTAATGTGGTATCATGTAAAGGCTTTTAAAGGCTTTTAAAAATGTATGTAGTTTGTCGCCACTGCGTGTTTGTGCGCAATTTTAAAGCATGTCGTGTTTGGTATCCATGTACTCGGCCTAAGATCATATTTTTTATTTCATCAAAAATTTGAGCAATATAGTGTGTTTTAGTGCATTAAAATAAAAAAAAAAGTGTATTTTTTCCACAAAAAATGCGTTTGAAAAATCGCTGCGCAAATACTGTGTGGAAAAAAAAAATGCAACACCCACCATTTTAATCTGTAGGGCCTTTGCTTTAACAATATATATAGTGTTTGGGGGTTCAACGTAATTTTCTTGCAAAAAAAAAAATATGTTTTCATGTAAACAAAAAGTGTCAGAAAGGGCTTTGTCTACAAGTGGTTAGAAGAGTGGGTGACGTGTGACATAGGCTTCTAAATGTTGTGCATAAAATGCCAGGACAGTTCAAACCCCCCCCAAATGACCCCATTTTGGAAAGTAGACACCCCAAGCTATTTGCTGAGAGCAATGTTGAGCCCATTAAATATTTTTTTTTTTTGTCCCAAGAGATTGAATAATGAAAAAAAAAAAAATATATATATTTTTTTTACAAAAAGTTGTCACTAAATGATATATTGCTCAAACATGTCATGGGCATATGTGGAAATACACCCCAAAATACATTCTGTTGCTTCTCCTGAGTACGGGGATACCACATGTGTGGGACTTTTTGGGAGCCTAGCTGCGTACGGAACCCCAAAAACCAATCACCGCCTTCAGGCTTTCTAAGGGTGTAATTTTTTTATTTCACTTCTCACTGCCAATCACAGTTTCGGAGGCCATGGAATGCCCAGATGGCATAAAACCCCCCAAAATGACCCCATTTTGGAAAGTAGACACCCCAAGCTATTTGCTGAGAGGTATTGTGAGTATTTTGCAGATCTCGCTTTTTGTCACAAAGTTTTGAAAATTGAAAAAAGAAAAAAATTTTTTTTTTTTTCTTTACTTTCTTCATTTAAAAAAACAAATGAGAGCTGTAAAATACTCACCATGCCTCTCAACAAATAGCTTGGGGTGTCTACTTTCCAAAATGGGGTCATTTGGGGGGGTTTTGTGCTATTTTGGCATTTTATGGCCTTCGAAACGGTGATAGGTAGTGAGGAGTGAAATCAAAAATTTGCACCCTTAGAAATCCTGAAGGCGGTGCTTGGGTTTCGGGGCCCCGTACGCGGCTAGGCTCCCAAAAAGTCCCACACATGTGGTATCCCCATACTCAGGAGAAGCAGCAAAATGTATTTTGGGGTGCAATTCCACATATAACTATGGCATGTGTGAGCAATATATCATTTAGTGACAACTTTTTGAAAAAAAAAAAAATCTTTTTTATTTTTGTCTTTATTCAATCACTTGGGACTAAAAAAAAAAAATATTCAATTGGCTCAACATGCCTCTCAGCAAATAGCTTGGGGTGTCTACTTTCCAAAATGGGGTCATTTGGGGGGTTTTGTACTTCTCTGCCATTTTAGCACCTCAAGAAATGAAATAGGCAGTCATAAATTAAAAGCGGTGTAAATTCCAGAAAATGTACTCTAGTTTGTAGACGCTATAACTTTTGCGCAAACCAATAAATATACGCTTATTGGCATTTTTTTTACTAAAGACATGTGGCTGAATACATTTTGGCCCAAATGTTTGACTAAAATTGAGTTTATTAGATTTTTTTTTATAACAAAAAGTAGAAAATCTCTTTTTTTTTCAAAATTTTCGCTCTTTTTCCGTTTATATCGCAAAAAATAAAAATCACAGAGGCAATCAAATACCATCAAAAGAAAGCTCTATTTGTGGGAAGAAAAGGACGCAAATTTCGTTTGGTTACAAAATTGCATGACCGCGCAATTACCAGTTAAAGTAGTGCAGTGCGAAATTGAAAAAAGACCTCTGGTCCTTTGGCTGCCAAATGGTCCGGGGCTGAAGTGGTTAAGCAATATTTTAATATCCCTTTTTTTATATTTTTTATCGATCCCGGTATCATTGATAGTATAGACATCAATATATCTGGTTGTATGCTTATGCCTGTCATCTCCTGGTATATTTTATATATTTTTTCCCAAAATATATGGACTTTTGGACAAAAGTACCAGATATGAGACATTGTGCCAGTTGCCCCCTGACATCTCCAACAGGTATCGTCATTCTCTGGATTTATTTTATGCATGTCATTCGGGCATTTATACCATCTAACTAACAGTTTATAGTTCCTTTCTTGGTGTCTATTGGAGATCGACATCTTTTGTGTTAGTGTAATTGCTTTGTCCCATTTGTCTCTTGGTATAACCATATCTAGTTCTTTTTCCCATTTTTTTTTTACAAAGCTTAATTCTTGTACCCTATTATTTGAGATTAAATATTTATATACGTTAGATAAATTATGTATGGGTTTATGTTCTTGTAAAAATAGTAATTCCATTGGAGTTGGTGCTCTATCTAATGTCCCCTCCCTCTTAAGGGCAGTTATATATTCTTGAAGTTGTCTATATTGCATCCATTTATTTAAATATTCGCTGCCCATTTCTTGTAATCGGGGAAGTCTATTATTCTCTATGGTCTGTATGATTCTAATATCATCGCTTCTCTGCCATTTCAAGAATGTTTTATTCTCCTTAGCTGGTGGGAAATCTGGATTGTTGAAAAGGGGTGTCATTGTGCCCACATAAGACGACCCTATTCCCCTTTTCATCAATCCGTCCCATGCTTTCAGTGTTGCTCCTACTAGAAGTGGCATCTCTTTCTGGGGGGGGTCTTTTTTCTTTCTGTATCCAGGGTAATGCTTTTAGTTTTATATTCATGATCTCTTCTTCCAACTTCACCCATTGTTTGGTTTCGCTATTGTGAAACCAATCCACAATCCTGGTCACTAGTACAGCTTTAAGATAGATTGCAAAAGCAGGGAGAGCTAATCCTCCATCTTTTTTCAGTCTGGATAGCACCTCTCTACTTATTCTGGCAGGTTTACCTGCCCATATAAAGCTCCCAATAGCTTTCTGTAGGGAGTTAAGTATATTTTTAAGGGGAAATATTGGAATTGTCTGAAAGACATAAAGTATTTTTGATAGTATATCCATTTTTATAATGTTTATTCGACCTGTCCACAAAAAAATCCCCTTATCATATTTTTTAAGTAGCTTAGTTATTTTTTGTAGAAGTGGTAAATAATTAATTTCTTGGAGCTTTTCTAGCTTCCTGGGTATATATACTCCATGGTATTTAATGGCATTGCTCTGCCATTTAAAGGAAAAATTGTTTCTAAGTATATCCGTGATGTGCATGGGTAGTGTGATATTTAGGGCTTCCGATTTATTGTAATTAACCTTAAAATTACTTACTTCTGCAAAACGCTTAAACTCATTAATTACATTTGGTATTGTTATTATAGGGTTAGTAATGTATAACAGTAGATCATCTGCATATACTGATGTTTTATACTCCTGATTTTTTGTTTTAATACCCTGGATATCTTTATTGTTCCTGATCGCCACCATCATATGTTCCATGGTTAATACATATAATAGAGGGGATAGGGGACATCCCTGTCGGGTTCCATTTGCAATATTCACTGTTTCCGATATCTCTCCATTCGCCCGTATTTTGGCAGTTGGATTCTGATATAAAACCATGATTTTTTCAAGTAATCTAAGACCTACTCCCCATTGTCTCAATGTCTCCTGAAAGAATCCCCATCTTTCCCTGTCAAAAGCCTTCTCGGCGTCTACTGCCAAGAGACAGGATGGGATGGCGTGTCTCCGTACATATTCGACCAATGTTAAAGTCTTCAGGGTGTTATCCCTCGCTTCCCTTCCTTCTACGAATCCTACCTGGTCTAGGTGTATAGATCTAGGTATTTTAGGTGTAAGTCTGTTGGCTATAATTTTGGAATATATTCGGAGGTCGATATTAGTCTATAATTTCCGCAAAGTGTATGGTCTTTTTCAGGTTTAGGTATCAGTGATATATATGCCTGCATACTTTGTAATACAAATGGTTGCTAGAGGGATACTGAGTTAAAGGTTCGCTTCATAATAGGGATAAGTAGATCTTTATAGGCCTTATAGAACCGTGGAGTAAATCCATCTGGACCAGGGCTTTTACTAATTGTCAATGAGTCAATTACTTTTTGGATCTCAGTCTCTGAAAATTCATTTTCTAATTGTTCACTTTCTACATTTGTCAGTGTTGGTATTGCAGTTTCGTTTATGTATTGTTTTATTTTTTGATGAAAATTTTCAGGGTCTTGCTCTGCTAATTGATTGGGTATATTATACAGTTTAGAGTAGTATGTGTGAAAGGTTTTCAAAATGCTTTTTGGGTCATATACCGTCTCTCCTGTTTCTGTTTTAATTTTAACAATTGATGTAGTTCTATTTTGTTGTTGTAGGGCCTTCGCTAATAATTTACCCGGTTTATCTCCCTGTTGGTAATATAATGTGCAATTTTTATCCCTCATCTGAAGTGTGTGTTCATTTAATAGGGTTCGTAACTCTGTTCTTTTATCAGAAAGGACCATTAATATTTCCCGTGTTGCGTTTTGCTTATGTTGTTTTTATAATCCAGCAATTTCTTGTATGAGTTCTATTGATCTGTTACCTTTTGCTTTTTTTAATCTGGTCCCGAGTTTTATGAATAAACCTCTCAATATACACTTCAGCGTTTCCCATTGATTGGGGAGTGAGGTACTATCATTGCTATGATCTTGTATGAAGTTCCGTATTGCTGAGTTAATTTCAGCATAACAGATTTCATCAAACAATAAATTATAATTTAGTCTCCATGTGGCTCTCTGTATATTATTGTTTGTTATATCTATATTCAGAAAAATAGGGGCATGATCTGACCATAAAAAATTTCCTATATCTGTAGTAGAAATTGTTGTTATTGCCTGCGCGTTTATCAAGAAATAATCCAGTCTGTGGTATGTATCATGTATTTTAGAGTAGAATGTGTAATCCCTTTCCAGTGGGTGTGTTATCCTCCAGATGTCTACTAATTGTTGTTTATTAGAGTTGAGCGGACACCTGGATGTTTGGGTTCGGCGGGTTCGGCCGAACTTCGGAAAAAAGTCCGGGTTCGGGACCGAACTTGCCCCGAACTTTACCCCGAACTCCGAACCCCATTGAAGTCAATGGGACCCGGACTTTTGAACACTAAAATGGCTGTAAAAAGGTCATGGAAAGGGCTAGAGGGCTGCAAATGGCAACAAAATGTTGTTAAGAGCATGGCAAGTGATCTGCAAACAAATGTGGATAGGGAAATAACTTAAAATAACATAAAAAAAATAAAAAATAAAATGCTGGAGGCCCCCTTCTCAGCAGAAGAGGTACAGGAAGTCATTAAGAACCTCAGAAACTCAACGGCACGATGCCGCACATATGGTGGGAATACCCCAGAATACGCACTTTCTGGAAAAAATTATTAACTTTCATCAGGAGACTGGGTGGGAGACAATGTGAAGGAACTGGAGGCACTGTCAGCAACCCAATCTACTATCGCCTGTACTTGTCCTGGCCTCAACATTCGTAAGCCTCATTAAAGCCCCATACACACGCTCGGACAATCCGCGGACCAGGTCGGTCGGATTTTGTCCGTCGTACTTTGTCCGATGTTGGTGTTTTGCGTACACACGGTCGGACTACGTTGTCGGAATATCCGGTCTGCAAGAACGTCGTGACGTAAGTCGTCGTCCACGAGACTAGAAAAGGCAAGTTCAGCACCACGTCAGGCACCCGTTGGGCTCCTTCTGCTGATCCCGTGTTTATCGAGAGTTAGTCGAAGTTTGGTGACTTAAGATTCGCGCTTCTCAGTTTTCTGACTCAGATCGTTACTGCTCTTCAGTTTGTGCTTGTCGTGCGTATCTGTTTATTAGTGCGTGTAGTCAGTTCGCATTTGTTGGTCATTGCGGCCTATATCTTGATATAGGACGCTTTGATTTGCACTGCTTATTGTCTGCTCGTTTCTGCTATTCAGTTCGTTCTTTCAGGCCTTGCTGTTTATCGGTGCTTTCTGTTTGTCCGTTCTGACCAGCCGACCTTTTGTGACCTTGTGAGCGATGTTTCCCGTGCGTACTCGTCGCCGAGTTCGTGCTGTACGCGGAATTGGTGTCGGGCTTTTAGCTTTGACCCAAGACCCGTCCATGAACAGAGTGACGAGGAGTATGTGGACCAAGAATTGGTTGCTTCAGCGTGACCAGTTCTCGCACATGCCTTTGCTTCGTGAGATCCGGGAGAATAATCCTGATGATTTCAGGAACTTTCTCAGGATGACGGACCCCAATTTTCACCGTCTTTTGGCTTTGCTGACCCCCTTTATCAGCCGGCAGGATACCTGCATGAGACAAGCCATTACTCCGGAGCAGAGGCTTGTTGCCACGTTGAGGTACTTGGCGACAGGGAGAAGTCTTCAGGATTTGAAGTTCTCTTCAGGTATCTCTCCCCAGGCCCTGGGAATCATTATTCCAGAGACCTGTTCTGCCATCATTCAGGTCCTGCAGGAGGACTATATTAAGGTAACATTTCTACTTGACTATTCCCTTCTATGTATGCTCTGTTTGCTAATGTCTTCTATTTTTGACCTCCTTCCCTAATTACCATGATTGCAATATGCTCTAATATGCTGTGCCCCGTTTCTCCTTCATGCATTTTTCCCTTCACTTACCTCCCCAGCATGCTCTTCTGCCCCAATAGACACCTATGGCCTAGTCACTTAGGCAATGTATTTTGTCTGCTGCATAGTATTGTTTGCCCCCAAACACCCCCTAAAATATGCACAAATGTTTGCTGTGTGGTTTACTTCATGTAGAGCCCCTTTTTTATTTGTTTTTGGTGGGGGGGGGGGGCAAACTCATTATGAACCCCCTCCCCCAACTGCTCTGTCAGATGGTACCAATCCTCTATCTGCTGCCTTTCCCAAGGTCAATACACACTATATACCTACCTCTTTATAGTGGGCATCTTTACGGATGAATTCTGCAAAGCATGTA
This sequence comes from Lithobates sylvaticus, assembly GCA_028564925.1. Lineage (NCBI taxonomy): Eukaryota > Metazoa > Chordata > Amphibia > Anura > Ranidae > Lithobates > Lithobates sylvaticus. The sequence continues at coordinate 275,977,154 of CM053029.1, read as the reverse complement.
GTGCAAGGGGCTGCCTCCATACTTTCCATTTCCTATTTTTTTGTCTTCTTTCCCTCCTATTAGCTTGCTTGTTAATTTCATAATGTCACAATGTGCTTGCCTTTTTTTGTGGGTGGGGGGGGGGGGGGGGGTTAATGTTATTTTATCTTTCCTGGGGGCTGCCAATAGTGTTAAGTACAGAGGGTCTGGCCAAAAAAGCACACATTATTGAGCCATTTGCCAATCAATGAAGTGCAGAGGGTTACCTGTAACCCCCCCCCCCCCCCCAAAACCCTAGTTATTGCCAATGGCCCATCAGAAGTGGGGGGATTGATGGGGGGTGAGTCATCTGTGAAGGGGAGCCTCTACTTTTCTGTGCAAATACTTTCCAGCCTCCAATTTTATACAATGCTCTTGTTCCAAGATGTTGATTGTCTAATCTGCTTGCAATGTTTAAGTGCAAAGTGACTAATTTTTTTTTCTTGTTTCACTCCACAGTTCCCTTCCACGCCACAGGAATGGCAGACTGTGGCCTCCCACTTTGCCAGCCGTTGTGACTTTCCTAACTGCGGAGGGGCAATTGATGGGAAACACGTCCGCATCGTCCCACCGCCCAACTCGGGGTCCTACTATTATAATTATAAAGGGTTTAATAGTGTAGTGATGTTGGCGGTGGTGTCGGCGACATATGAATTTATGTATGTGGACGTGGGGATGAACGGCCGGATCTCGGATGGTGGTGCCATTACGCACACGGAGTTCTACTGGCGTCTCCAAAGTGGCAGTCTGTGCTTGCCACCTCCAGAGGAGAATGCCGAAGGACTCCCCTTCGTCTTTGTCGCAGATGAAGCGTTTGCGTTGACTCCCCATGTGATGAGGCCGTTCCCGATGAGGACCCTCACCCCGGACCAGAGGGTCTTCAACTACAGGCTGTCCAGAGCCAGAAGAGTGGTGGAGAACACTTTTGGCATCCTGGCCAGCCGCTTCCGCCTGTTCCTGACGGCATTTCACTTGGCGGAATACAAACTGAACCACATAGTTCTTGCCTGTTGCATATTGCACAACTTCCTCAAAAGACATAACAGGAACTATGTGGTGCCCGTTGGCCCAGATGTGGAGGGCCCTCCAAATGCGGACCTCACAGCCCTTCAAGTGGCACGTCCAGGCTTGCCCCCTCTAAATGCCCGCGTGGTCCGCGAGCAATATATGGAGTACTTTGTGGGTAGGGGGGCCATTGCTCTGCCTGACGATGTGTGAGAGGCATTTTTTAATAAATCTGATATTTTAACCAACCTCTGATTTCTTGTCATTTCAGTCTTCTTTTTAGCTTATTTTACTTTGACATTTTTTCCCTTTGCCTTCGACAGTGGGAATGCACTTTCTGGGCAAAAGGAGGTAACAGTCTCTTCTTCCCAAAAAGATTATTCTCATGTTGTGTGTTTGCTACCTAATCTTTGGTCTAGAGAAGGTTTGTCCTGCATAACTGACAGCCAAAATACTCCTTTTCATCACCAGGTCTGACATGTGTGTATTCTGAAAAATGCTGTGCTCCGTGTTTTCGTACAAAGCACTGTGGGTGTCATTTACATAAGTCAAATCCGCTATGCTCTACAAGTGCATTGAAAAAGTTCCCTGGGAAAGGAAATTGCAGTGCAAAGTGGATTTGCCTTTAGTAAATAACACCCATTGCCCCCCATATCCTTTACATTTTACATACATAATGCATTGTGTTTTTTAAATAAGGAAGCCACACATTTCGAAAAATAAAAAAGTTTACTTGGAAAACATTCACAAGTGCGTTTACAATCTTCACGCCAAAACTGACAACATCTTGGTTATTTACAACATTGTTTACAAAGATTACGCAATTGGTAAAACCAGGCATGGAGCTAAGCAGAACCTATGAAGTAGGAAAGTTCAACTTTGTAAAGTGAAGACAAGATCAGACATGACTATATGTTCAAAGTGTGTTTGATCTTGCCTTCATCACATGGGGGGGTCACCCCCGAAAAGTGGAAATTTGGAACATGCACACAATTTGGGTCTGAAAATGGTCATTAGATGGTAAAACACATGCCTAGAAGCTTCAAAAGTGCCATTTTCCATCATGGGGATGAATGGACGTTTTTTGGGGGTGCAACCCCTTCACCACAACCACTTTCGTAGTTCGTAAAGTGTTTGCACCCCCAAAAAAAACGTTGGCATTCATCCACCATGATGGGAGCTAGCACATGTGGACACAATGTGTGCATGTTCCAAATTTCACACAGTTTTTAAGTTGCAAATGTGTTCAGAAGCTGGCACAAATGTGTGTTAATTACTTGGTGCGTTTTCATATTTTTCCTAAAACATCAATGATGTTCTTCAATTTTTGTTGAACATCATTGATGTTTTGCTTTATGTAATCTAGATCTCTATTGCAGACCATTATCTCTCCGATGAGTACGTGGGCACTCTCTGTGGTAAAGTGCGATTTTTCTTCCACAACATCCACGTCACCTAAAAACCACAAACAAACAAAAATGGGGTGTTGGAAATGAGGCAGCCATACATGGATTAGCTTACCAGTAGCTGTGTTCTCCAACACTCACCTGTTGTGGTGACAATTTCTCCAAGTTCGATGATCTCTCCTTCCTCCTCCTCCTCCTCTGCTTCTGCTCTTTCCCCTTTTTTGGGAGGTGTTGGTTTGGGGGTTTCCTCAGACGGCCCAAGTTTTCGCTCCCCTATGAGAATGTACAAAAGGAAGATTTAGCAACACAATCTATTGAGGGCAGAAATAGGAAATGACAAACATTGCTTGAAAGTGACGGACACTATTTTAGTTTGGCCAGTTACAAATGTCAACTACATGAATGTAGTCACTTTGTAAAGGTGCTAAACTGACTAGCTTTTTGGTAGAAGTTTGTGTGATGGAGACCCCCCTCTAGTATCCACTGGAGCACATGTGTGGAAAAGCCTAATAAAAAGGGGGTTTGGGTGTCCCAGCACTAGTGCTCTAGAGTCCAGATGGGTAAACAGCTACTGGGTGACCTCTCCTTTACATTGAATAAATTGGCTTTACATTCTTGATGACATTTCTAGTGAGAACAAACTTCCTTTCCCCAAAAAAACACCAAACATCGTATTATAAGTGGCCGAACGATCGAGGTTGCGTACGATCGAATGGACACACACACGACCATGACAGTGGCAGAAAGATCGAGGCTGAGTACGATCGAATGCACAGACGAACCTGAAAGTGGCCATTTTGGAATGTACAACTTTGTAAAAATCAAACCACAATGGAGCAGTATGCAAGCAAGAAATCAAACACAAAACACAACTACTTACTTTTTAGAAGAATTCGCTTGATCTTTCTGTACTGATCGGCCTCCCTCAGTTTCAGGTCTGACCAGCGTTTCCTCAGTTGCTCCTTGGATCGTTGTACCCCAAACTGATTGTACAGCCTTCTCACAACTTTAGACATGATCTTGGCCTTGCGGACATTGGGGTTGAGGTAAGGCCCATACTTCCCATCATAGTCGCTCCTCTTTAATATGTCCACCATCTCCAACATTTCTCCAAATGACATATTGGAGGCCTTGAATTTCAGGCTCCGGGATCGGGACGTTTCTGCCTCCGGACTTTCCTCGTCCTCCTCCTCGTTGGTGGGATATTTGTGGCGCACCTGCTGTGTCCCCGCCATGTGCTCTCCCCACTGCGCCGTAAAGAGAAGGGGTGGGGAATAGACGAGAAAGATCGTCAGGGGCGGGCGGAGTTTGACGCATGCGCACTGTATATAAAACGTCACACGCCTGTGTCGTAGCCACGATCTGGGAGACGAGGGGAGAGAAAACTCACACGAGACGATCGCTACAAACGAAGGTACAATTTGACGTTGGTACATAACTAGCCTAGACTGATTTGAACTTGAGGCTTCTTTATGGAGAAGATTAGGAGAGTTTAGACTGACATAATTGAGAGGGTTTTGTGTGGTGTTGTGTCTTGCAGAGATTATGCAGGGATTCAACGACATGAGTTTTCTCCCCCTCTTCATTGCCAAATTCAGGGAATTTCCCGTTTTATGGCAGGGTAAACACCCACATTACACCAACAAACCAAAGAGGCACGCAGCCCTGGAGGAACTTGTGGAATTTGTCAAGCCAAGGTTCCCCACGGCAACTGTTGATGATATAAGAAAGAAAATTGGCAGCCTGAGGAGTGCGTATATCAGGGAGCGGAAGAAGGTCGTGAAGTCTGAGGAAACTGCAACTTCAGCAGATGAGGTCTATGTGCCCAAGCTCTGGTACTATCAGAGTCTCCATTTTCTGAAAGACCAGACTGATGTCACGGAGCCAACCTCGACTCCTCCTTCCACGCTTCCTTGCGCGCAGGCCACCCCTGATGAGGCTTCCGAGGAGCAACCTGGGCCTTCCAGTATGGAAGAGGTGGAGGAGCCCAGCTTGTTCCAGGTATAGTAGTTTTGTTACCATTTATGGGAAGAATGAATGATGTTCACTTAATTCAGGATCCCCAATTGCTTAGTTCCTAACGTGTTTGACATATCAACTGACAGTAGTGTTGGAGACATTTGGGGCCAGAATCTAAACTGCTGGGCTGAGAATTGTATGGTTTTCTATTTGTAAACATTTTGCAACAGTCACTAGATGAGAATTGTGTGTGTTTGATGAACAAATAACTGAAACTATGTCCCTTTTTCATACACAGGAAGACCTCAGCCAGGAGGTGGCTGTGGAAGGTGGCAGTCAGGAGGAGGCAGGGGTTAGTGGCAGCCACCAGCTGGGTAGTGGCAGCCAAGAGGGGGCTAGGCCGCGGAGCCTGACTGACACCCAAACCCCTCCCCTCCGCCTTCCGTACAAAAGGGCGAGAAGGGGGGATTATGCGGCACAGTCAGCGCTCCGCATGATCAGAGAGGCTTCAGACTCCCTACATGCCACACCCGCCGACGAGGAGACCTTTGGCTCGGTGGTTTTCACAAAAATGATGGGTATGGAGGTGAGGCAACGCAACATGTGTGAGGGGCTCATCCTCCATGTCCTAAATAAGGGTAGGGCTGGGGAGATGACCCCAGTCACACATGTTTGCCATAGCTACCATGCTCCGCCTCCTCCTCCTCCTCCTCCTCCTCCTCTGCCACCCCACCAGCACGACAGCCACAGCATGCAAGGAAGCGTGGAAGGAAGACATGAGAGTGACGACCTGGAATCAGTCTGGTCTGAGAGAAGATGGAGCCTCTTGTAGTACCAGAGCCTGGGGACCTAGATGGCATCTGCTGCAGTTCCGGATACTTTGGACTTCACGACCAGATTGCACTCCCCTTAATATACGTACTCCTCAGGCCCCCAATTTTCTACGCTTGAACAATGATGGTTGCCGTGGGGGGCCAAGACTTTGCAAATTCCCCAAGTTTCACCATGGCTGCGTTCCTCTTTGGTTTGTTGGTGTGACCTAAATAAAGGTTTTTTTGATTTGAAATAATCATTGACTATTGTGTTTTACTTTGCTACAATGACAGTTTTTCTTTGAGTAAGCAGGTACATTTCACTAATCCTAAAGTAGAATTAACAAGGGGCACCAACAACAAACAACCTCCTAGTAAATTTAAGCAAGAAATACAAATGTTAATAATGTGTTTTTGGTAATTTGAGACACACAACCCCCCTCCAAAAAAAACAAAAAAAAACATTCAAATATGTATTCCCCAAAAAAAAAAAAAAAAAGACAAATCATGGTAAAAAAATAACAAAGATTCTTTTCCGTTCAGAGTCAAAATAAACATGTAGTGTATAAATGCTGCAAAGTAATAAAGAAGTAAGTTTGTGAGAAGTGCGGGTGAATAGGAGCAGCTAAAAGATGTCATTCTTGTTGCATTGTAAAGAAAAAGAGAATGCGCTGCATTAAAGACATTTTAACATTGCAGCGTGACGAATGTGCTGTGTCGATTAGGAAAGGTAGTTTTACCTGACCGAGCGCTTCCGTCACAGAATTTCTTCTGAGCATGCGTAGCACTTTGTCCGTCGGACAAGCGTACACACGCTCGGATTTGGTGTGATCGGACCGTGTTGACGGCAAATCTTTCCAGCAGGAGATAAGACTTTGTCCGTCGGCCAAACCGACGAACACTGTCCGATGGTGCATACACACGGTCTGATTTTTCAACAACCTTGTCCGATCGGACAGAATCCATGAAAAAGTCCGACCGTGTGTATGGGGCTTAAGCAGTCTTTTTAAATTCTCTTTTGTCGGTGTTCCTTAACCACTTGCCGACCGGCGCATGACGATATACGTCGGCAGAATGGCACGTACAGGCAGGAGGGCGTATATATAAGTCCCTCCTTTCTGCCTGTCCGTGCCATCGGGAGCGCGCCGGTCGGGACTCGTGCCGCGGACTCGATCGCCTCACGGGAAGGCTGAACGGGGAGATGCCGAGATAAACAGCATCTCCCCGTTCTGCCTAGCAACTAGTGACGCCGATCTCTGCTCCCTGTGATTGGAGCAGAGATCAGCATTCACTAGCTGACAGCCATGCCCCCCCCACAGTAAGAAACACACCCCTAGGCATACTTAACCCTTACACTGCCCCTTGTGGTTAACCCCTTCACTGCCAGTGTCATTTATACATAAATCAATGCATTTAAATAGCATTAATTGCTGTAAAAATGACAATGGTCCCAAAAATGTGTCAAAAATGTCCGATGTGTCCGCCATAATGTCGCAGTCACAAAAAAAATCGCAGATCTCCGCCATTACTAATAAAAAAAAATTATTAATAAAAATGCTATAAAACTATCCCCTATCTTGTAAGCGCTATAACTTCTGCGCAAACCGATCAATAATCGCTTATTGCGATTTTTTTTACCAAAAATATGTAGAAGAATACGTATCGGCCTAAACTGAGGAAAAAAAATGTTTTTTTTTATATATTTTTTGGGGATATTTATTATAGCAAAAAGTAAAAAATAATGCATTTTTTTCAAAATTGTCGCTCTATTTTTGTTTATAGCACAAAAAATAAAAAACCGCAGGGGTGATCATATACCACCAAAAGAAAGCTCTATTTGTGGGAAAAAAAGGACGTCAATTTTGTTTGGGAGCCACGTCGCACGACCGCGCAATTGTCAGTTAAAGCGACGCAGTGCCGAATCGCAAAAAGGGGCCTGGTCCTTTGGCTGCAAATTGGTCCGGTCTGAAAGTGGTTAAGGGTCCTACTATTGCTGTTGTGTCCATATTTCGATCAAACACAAAATTGAAGTCACCCCCTATTATAATTGTTCCCTCAGTTCTGTCCATTAATTCTGTCAATAATTGGGTACCCATTTTAATTTGATCTACATTAGGTAGGTATATATTGATAAATGTATATTTCTTACCATATATATTAAGTTTCAATAGTATTGCCCGACCATCTTTTTTTATCCATTTTTCTATGACCTGATGTGGTATTGTCTTATGGATAGCTATAGAAACCCCCCTAGATTTTGAATATATGTGTCATGAAACCAGCTGGGGTAGTATCTATTTTGAATATTTGGTATATGATCTGAGCGAAAATGCATCTCCTGGAAGAAAATGACTCCTATTCCCTGTTTTTGAAGAGAATACAGTATTTGTGATCTTTTAGTTGGTATGTTTAAACCTCTTACGTTAAATGAGCAAACCTTAATGGTAGCCATATGTCCAAAAAAAAAAGAGAAAAAAAGGAGGCAAGGTGAGGGGGGGGGGGGAGGGGGAAAGGGAGGGGGAAGAGGAGAGAGAGAGAAAAAAAAAAAAAAAGGATTCACTTATTCCCTTCTGCCTATATCCACACTCTCACACTACATGAATCACTCATTACACTACATAAATCATTCGTCACATATTCATACACTCTATGACTCCTTTGAGTGTAACCCTTACAGTGTAAGTTCCCTACTTGGGTAATATCAAGGGACTTTTTAGGAGTGAAAACGTGTCCCCGGTCCGGGTATTAGTATTCAAAGACAACAAAAAAGAGAAAAGAAAGCATCAGGACACACTCTTCCATAGTTCCTCGATTCTCTATCGGGGGAAAAAAAAACAAAAAAAATAAAAAAAAACATTTCCCCCGTATATAGAAAATGGAAGAAATAAAGAAGAGGAGAAAAAAAAAACTGGTACATATCTATTTCAATGTAATTGATTTATCTCAACTATCATGTAGAAAATATATTAGTAGTTGTCTTTAATATAGCGCAAATGCTAAAATATCAATCATTGTTTCTAATTCACATTATAACTTTTATAGCTTTATGTTATTGCTTTGAGAACCCAACTCACAAACAGCAACCATCTATTTGTTATACCTTTCCCCCTATCTTGTTGACTGTATTTCTACCCAACTATTTACTTTTTATATATCTTTCCCCTCCTCTTCTATCTCATTGTGTATATTGATTCTTTTTTCTTTCCTTTCTTCCCTCCTCCCCTCTTCCTTCTCTCTCTCCCTCCCCTCCCTCTCCCTCCCCTCCCTCTCCCACCCCTCTCCCTCTCCCACCCCTCTCCCTCCGCCCCCCTCCCATTCCCCATCAGTGAACTATTGTGTGAATTACCTTTCTTTTAAATCCCCCCCCAAAAAAAAAACCCGTTCCCGTCCTATATCTATATAATTCTGTGTATAGTGTACGTGATTGATACAGTGTTATATGTGTGTAAAAAGAAAAAAAAAAATTCTTTCTATTCCTTTCATATTTCTCAATTTGTCTTCATTGTGCATTATTGTACATCAAAATTTTGTTTAGTTGTATATATATCCTTCCCTTTTCCCACACACTTTCTTTTTCCACTATATTATCTCATCACCCTCATGTGTGTCTGTGTTTTTTTATACATATCAATTCCTAAATATCAAAACCACCAACATCCAAAAAAAAAGGGGGGGGATGAAATACAGTTATCCATGTTTATATTGAACTCCTCGATAGTTCTGTTAAATCTGCGACCATAATGGCAGTTCAATCTGGGGTAATCTTAATCGATTAAGAAATTCATCAAGGTCCCCACTATCCCGAAACACGATCTTATGGCCATTTTGGTGTACAATTATTTGGAAAGGAAATCCCCATTTATAGAGAATCCCCTTCTCTCTTTCCAATAGGAGTTTGACTGCTCTCCTCTTGGTCAGTGTATATCTAGATAGATCCTGCAAGAATATGAGATGGGTTCCTTCGAACTCAAATTCCCTCTGTAATCGTGCTGCTGCCATAATGCTCTCTTTAATATGAAAAAAATGTATTCTGCATAATATATCTCTTGGTTTTCCTTGGTCTCGGTCTTTAGGGCCTTGTATTCTGTGTGCACGATCGATTTCAATTAATGATGGGTCTGGATGCTTTAAGAGAATATTAAAGATATTTTGAAGTATTTGCCTCAGGTTTTCAGTACCTGAAGCTTCTGGCAGACCTCTTATTTTTATGTTATTACGCCTGCTTCTATTTTCGAGTTCGTCTGTTGTGTCTATCACATTGTTTAAATATCGTTCGTGCTCCAGAGTTTTTCCTCTATTATGTGTATTTTTTGATCCATAATCAATATTTTAGTGTCCATGGCAGTAATTTTTCCTTGTGTATCCATTAAAGAATTTTTCAATGTAGTTATTTCTTCTTTATATGTAGTTTCCAATCTATAAACATATTTATCCATGTCCTCTCTTGTCGGTAATAGATTTATATATGTTTGTAAGTCCCAATTAGGGCTGTTTGTTACTCCTGCCATATCCATTGTGAGGTGTTGTGTGTCCACATTGGGACTATTACTTAGTATGGACCCAGGTTCTCTGCAGGGTGAGGCCAAGTTTAACTCAATAGATATTTCCCCATCATGTTGTGGTGAGCCTGGTGTTTGTTTAAAAAAAACTTTTATATCTGGTTTTTGCGCCAACTGTGGTTTAACAGGATTTTTTATCGTACCTCCAGTTTATCCCCTCTTGGTTCTTTGTGCATGGGTATTTTTAGGTGGCATATTATATTATGGAGGTTCGGTAGATATGGATTATAACCTACAATAGTTGCACTTCAGCGATTCCAAAATAGTGCGTTTATTGCCTTTGCTGGTGTATCTGTTATTTTATGGCTATGCAATATCTTTAACCAAAACCCCTCTATAGGTGCAGCACCAGAGTATAAACCTGCTATCGGTCATTCTTATGCAACAGATTCAATTTAGCAGTTTAACAGTCTTTATGTATCCAAGATCTATCATGCAGCAGAAAATATGTATTTAAAAACCAAATCAATTGCCTGGATCCGTACCAAGTCCATACCGCATTATAGCCAGAAACAACAGCAAGAAATGTTTTTTTTACGGTCCGCTCACCACTTTACCTTTTATCCTGGGAGTTTTCAATATGTTTCTATGTAATTGGGGTCGATAGTAGATATTACCTCTTAGAAGATTACCTCACCCACTTTGTTTCTGGGTTGTCCAGGGTTTTATTACTCTCCAGCTGGTCTGTTCTTTACCTCCGGCCCCTTCAAAAGAATTCGGGATTTCTTGGCAGACTGTGATACCCACACCCCCATTCCCGCGGTGGGGCACAGTGTGTTCTCGGTCCGTTCAGCAGAGTCAGCGGGTATGTCTCTGGTGTGTCTCCGGTATGTCTCCGGAGTATCTCGTCACCCCGTTGTGGTCCTTCGGCAGTGCCTTAGACACCCGCTCGTTGCTGATCCTGTGGCGCTGAGCCTGTGACGTCACAAGACTGTGCCGTCTCTCCACGAGTAAGGATGGGCCCGGTGTTCGATTCGAACCCATGTTCGAATCGAGCACCGGGCGTTCGCTCGCTCGGCGAGCCCAGAACTATTGGGGCCGCTCGCATCAAATTCGTGTGATGCGAGCGGCCCCGCAATGCATTGCGGCCCGCGCAGTGCAATGCTGGCTGATGATTGGCCAAGCATGCACTGTGACCCCGCATGCTTGGCCAATCACAGCGCCGGCAGCGAGGAGAGCCATAATTGGCTACAGGCAGGATGCCTGTAGCCAATTATAGCTCAGGGGCTTTAGTACACGCCCGGCGGCCTCGCATATTCTGTTTCAGTCAGTGTCAGCGTGTCAGTGTGTTGCTGACTGCTGACAAGATATGCTTTATTTCTGGGGATATGTGTGTGCATGCTGTTAGAACAGCATTGCAGTATCACATCTGGGGGGTGTCTATAGGTGGCCTGTGAAGGGGGGCAGGTTTCCTGTGCTTAGAACTTTCCCTGCAAAAAAGTGTCATTTTTGCAGGAAAAAAGCTATTTAAAAGCACTCGCGGCTAATGAATTGATGGCTCCTGTAACACAGAGAACTGTCATTCATTGATAAAAAACCCCCAAAAAAGCGTAGGGGTCCCCCCTAATTCAATAACCAGGCCCTTCAGGTCTGGGATGGATATTAAGGGGAACCCCAGCCCAAAAAAAAACAAAAAATGGCGTAGGGTCCCCCTCAAAATCCATACCAGACCCTTGAGGTCTGGTATGGATTTTAAGGGGAACCCTAGCCAAAAAAAATGGCGTGGGGTCCCCCTCAAAATCCATACCAGACCCTTATCCGAGCACGCAACCTGGCAGGCCGCAGGAAAAGAGGGGGGACGAGAGCGCCCCCCCCTCCCGCCTGAACCGTACCAGGCCACATGCCCTCAACATTGGGAGGATGCTTTGGGGGTCTAAGACCCCCAAAGCACCTTGTCCCCATGTTGATGAGGACAAGGGCCTCTTCCCCACAACCGTGCCCGGTGGTTGTGGGGGTCTGCGGGCGGGGGGCTTATCGGAATCTGGTTAACAAGGGGACCCCCAGATCCCGGCCCCCCCCCCGGTGTGAAATGGTAAGGGGGTACAAAAGTACCCCTACCATTTCACCAAAAAAGTGGCAAAAATGGTAAAAATGACAGGAGACAGTCTTTGACAATTCCTTTATTAAAATCTTCTTTCTTCTTTCTTCATCCTTCGGTTTCTTCATCTTCTCCTTCCGTCTTCTTCTTCTTCCATCTTCTTCTTCCATTTTCTTCTTCCTCCGATCCGCTTCTTCTTGCGCTGGTCTTCTCGTCCTTCTCGTCCGGCATCTTCTTCCGTCGGCGTCGGTGTCTCTGTCTCTTCTTGGGCCGCTCCGCGCAATGGGAGGCTCCCGCTGTGTGAGGCTCCGCTCCGTCTGACAGGTCTTTTATAATGGAGGGCACCTGGTGACCCCCGCCCCCTCTGACGCACGGGGACGTCATGGGGAATTCCATGATGGCTTTCCCCATGACGTCAGAGGGGGGCGGGGTCACCAGGTGCCCTCCGTTTTAAAAGACCTGTCAGACGGAGCGGAGCCTCACACAGCGGGAGCCTCCCATTGCGCGGAGCGGCCCAAGAAGACACCGACACCGACGCCGACGGAAGAAGATGCCGGACGAGAAGGACGAGAAGACCAGCGCAAGAAGAAGCGGATCGGAGGAAGAAGAAAATGGAAGAAGAAGATGGAAGAAGATGACGGAAGGAGAAGATGAAGAAACCGAAGGATGAAGAAAGAAGAAAGAAGATTTTAATAAAGGAATTGTCAAAGACCGTCTCCTGTCATTTTTACCATTTTTGCCACTTTTTTGGTGTAAATGGGGGGGGCGGGGGATCTGGGGGTCCCCTTGTTAAAGGGGGCTTCCAGATTCCGATAAGCCCCCCGCCCGCAGACCCCCACAACCACCGGGCACGGTTGTGGGGAAGAGGCCCTTGTCCTCATCAACATGGGGACAAGGTGCTTTGGGGGTCTTAGACCCCCAAAGCATCCTCCCAATGTTGAGGGCATGTGGCCTGGTACGGTTCAGGCGGGAGGGGGGGCCGCTCTCGTCCCCCCCTCTTTTCCTGCGGCCTGCCAGGTTGCGTGCTCGGATAAGGGTCTGGTATGGATTTTGAGGGGGACCCCACGCCATTTTTTTTGGCTAGGGTTCCCCTTAAAATCCATACCAGACCTCAAGGGTCTGGTATGGATTTTGAGGGGGACCCTACGCCATTTTTTTTTTGGCTGGGGTTCCCCTTAATATCCATCCCAGACCTGAAGGGCCTGGTTATTGAATTTGGGGGGACCCCTACGCTTTTTTTTTTTTTTTTTTTTTTTTTTTTTATCAATGACTTTTTTTTTTATGAATGAGTTTCAATGAATGACTGTTCTCTGTATTACGGGAGCCGTCAATACACATTAGCCGCGAGTGATTTTAAATAGCTTTTTTACTTTCAAAAATGACACTTTGCGCAGAGACAGTTCTAAACACGGGAAACATGCGCCCCTTCACAGGCATACTATAGACACCCCCCAGGTACGAAATTTAAAGGAATATTACACTTTTATTGTTTCAATTTAAGCATTATTAAAATCACTGCTCCTGAAAAAACTGACGTTTTTAAAAAAAAATTTTGCATTGATACATGTCCCCTGGGGCAGGACCCAGGTCCCCAAACACTTTTTATGACATTAACATGCATATTAGCCTTTAAAATTAGCACTTTTAATTTCGAGCGTTTGCATCCATTATAACTAATAGGTTCTAAAGCTCGCACGGACTTTAGGTCCGTTCGCGGGTTCTGGTGCGAGCCGAACGGGGGGGGGGTGTCCCAGCCCCCCCCCCCCCCCCCTAACAAAAGGGAAGGATAAGGAAGAGAAAAGAGGGAAAAGGGACAAAGATTCACTTGGTTGTTCACGTTTTGCAATGGGGAGGGTTTAATTTGTATGGAGGTTTTGGTGGTTGGGGGGGGGGGGGGGTTTGAAGGAGGGAAATTGATTGATGGAATAAGCTAAGGAAATATGGGCTTATTTTATTTTTTATCTTGGCCTGAGTGTACTATAATTTGGCTTCTTCACATAAGGCTTGTGGTGCAAAACATTGTTATTTCCATCCAAAGTCTGCGAAACAGACACCAGAATGTATCCCAAAAATCTCTAATCTTGTTCTGAGTGCACTAAATTGTGGCCTCATCATACAGACTGGCTCCCCGAAGCCGTTGTTTACAAAATAAAGAACACTTTATTTCATTTAAATATTTAAATTTAAATATCATTTTGTTTTCTTTATAAATTTCAGTTTTGCTGCTACAGGTTCTATACAGATGTAACACTTTACAGGCAGAATAAGGGGACCCCCCAGGCACTATATTTAAAGGAAATAAATTTTTTTATTTTTTCACTTTAACCATTTGCCGACTAGGCGCCGTCATTATACTGTGGCAGGTCGGCACGATCCCGCAAACCGTTGTAGCTTTACGATCGGGATAGCTTGGCCCAAACAAACTAAAAGTGCCCATTTTATACATATAAAAAGTTGTATTATACGCCGGAAAATACAGTATGAGAGATCTACCTCCTATTATCTATTTTAATGTCTGTTCTTTCTGGTACGGAGCTTTGCACACATGTGGTGGAGCACTTGTTATGATTTTTCTTGGTTGGATTCTGCACAGCACCTTGGGATAACTCATGAACTTTAGACTATATATATATATATATATATATACAGTATCTCACAGTACACCCCTCACATTTTTGCAAATTACACTTTGCTACAATGTAAAGTAGTGAGTCTACAGCTTGTATAACAGTGTAAATTTGCTGTCCCCTCAAAATAACTCAACACACAGCCATTAATGTCTAAGTGAAAATTTCCAAATTGGGCCCAATTTACCATTTTCCCTCCCCGGTGTACTGTGACTCGTTAAGCCACGTACACACGATCTGACTTTTCGGCCGGATTGGCCGGCGGACCCAGTCCGCGGGACTTTCCGAACGTGTGAACTTGCGATGTACCCCTACCCATTCACCTAAGAGAAAAAGTGTAAATAAAAAACAACACAATTTTTTAAAATACTTTATTGCACAGCTCCGGGGGTCTTCTTCCATCTTGGGGGGTCTTCTCGCCGGACTCCTACGATATCTTCTGCTAGCTCTTTTACTAGCGGAGGAGCCGGGCTTTCTCCTTCATCGCCGCCGTTGTCTGGGGGTCTTGTTCCGACTTCGGGGGAGATGTCCCGCTTGTCTGTTCTTGTTTCCGGGCCTCCGCTTTCTTCTTCCAACTCTTTTACTAGCGGTGGCCCGGGCTTCTGTCGCCGTCGCTGTCACCTTCTGCTTCTTCTTCTTCTTTCTTCTTCCGATGTTGACTCGTCGCTGTCTCCTCTTCTAATGGCTCAGACGTGTTGCGCTGCCAGCTATATAGGGACAAGGGGCGGGTCACCCGGAGGCTGCTGGGACTGTGACATCATATGGGGCGGGGTCACCATGTGACAATGGCATTGGCATTGACTTCCTTCGCTAGTCCTGTCTACCTGGAGTCACGTTCAAAATGAACAGACTTTACGACGTGTGTCGGCAAGTCCGTTCATTTCAAAAGTCCCGCGGACTAGCACACAGACGGCGGGATTGTCCACAGGACTCCCGAGTCCGGCGGACAATTTTAAGTCAAAACTTCAAACTTCAAAACTTCAAACTTTTGGGAACATATAGTCTGCTGGAGCCCCACACATGGTCGGATTGCCCGGTCAGACAATCCCGCCGGAAAGTCCGATCATGTTTACGTGGCATTAGTGTTACAAGGTCTCAGGTGTGAATGGGGAGCAAGTGTATTAAATGTGTGTTATCGCTTTCACTCTCTCATACTGGTCACTGGAGGTTCAACATGGCACCTCATGGCAAAGAACTCTCTGAGGATCTGAAAAAAAGAATTGCTGCTCTACATAAAGATGGCATAGGCTATAAGAAGATTGGCAAGACCCTGAAACTGAAATGCAGCATGGTGGCCAAGACCATACAGCGGTTTAACAGGACAGATTCCACTCAGAACAGACCTCACCATGGTCGACCAAAGATGTTGAGTGCATGTGCTCAGCGTCATATCCAGAGGTTGTCTTTGGAAAATAGATGTTCAGTGCTGCCAGCATTGCTACAGAGGATGAAGGGGGGGTCAGCCTGTCAGTGCTCAGACCATATGCCAAACACTGCATCAAATTAAAATAGATAATGCGCAAGAAAGCCTGCAAACAGTTTGCTGAAGACAAGCAGAATGAGGACATGGATTACTGGAACCATGTCCTGTGGTCTGATGAGACCAAATAAACTTATTTAGTTCAGATGGTGTCAAGCGTGTGTGGTGGAAACCAGGTGAGGCATACAAAGACAAGTGTGTCTTTCCTACAGTCAAGCATGGTGGTGTGAGTGTCATGGTCTGGGGCTGCATGAGTGCTGCCGACACAGGGGAGCTACAGTTCATTGAGGGAACCATGAATACCAACATGTTCTGTGACTCTGACATACTGAAGCAGAGCATGATCCCCTCTCTTTAAAGACCGGGCTGCAGGGCAGTACTCCAACATGATAACAACCCCAAACACACCTACAAGACTACCACTGCCTTGCTAAAGAAGCTGAGGGTAAAGATGATGGACTGGCCAAGCATGTCTCTTGACCTAAACCCTAGTGAGAATCGGTGGGACAAGGTGGAGGAGTGCAAGGTCTCTAACATCCACCAGCTCCGTGATGTCATCATGAATGAGTGGAAGAGGACTCCAGTGGCAACCTGTAAAGCTCTGGTGAACTCCATACCCAAGAGGGTTAAGGCAGTGCTTTAAAACAATGGTGGACACACAAAATATTGACACTTTGGGCCCTATTTGGACCTTTTCACTTAGGGGTGTACTCACTTTTTTTTCCAGCGGTTTAGACATTAATGGCTGTGTGTTCAGTTATTTTGAGGGGACAGCAAATTTATACAAGCTGTACACTCATTACTTTACATTGTATTAAAGTGTCATTTCTTCAGTGTTGTCACATGAAAAGATAGAATAAAATATTTACAAAGGGGGGTGTACTCACTTTTATGAGATTCTGATATATATATATATATATATATATATATATATTGTAGGTAGGGGATCAGACTCTATGCAGGGACAAACTCACAGTCTCTTTAGGAAAACACCATGTTTAATGCACAGGATATTCCCAAACAGAAGAAAAAGGCATCGTGCCATCAAACAAAAACAAACTTCTGCTCTACCGAGCCTTACTGTGTCCGTAGTCTGACCAGTCCTTGGTTGTGTAGTAAGTGTCCGTACAAATGCAAGTCCTTGTATCCAAAGTCAGGGTTTTGCAGCCATGCTCCTAGATGCCTCCTCACACGGAGACACACGCTCTCTCCCTGAGAGCTAGGACCAGCTGCCTTAATCAAGACCTGAAAAGGAAAACAACAAACTGCGGTCCACAGACTTGGGAGTCTGTCCCACCCAGA
>CM053029.1:275912586-275959482 GCA_028564925.1 Lithobates sylvaticus | reverse complement strand
GAAAAAGCTTTTTTGAGCTTCAGTGTGCATGGAGCCTTAGTCTTGTTTATTAGGGATATATCCTGACTCAGATTGATAAATTTACGAAAATATTCCTACACGAAACACTGTTTCTAGCTAGGAAAGTCATCGCCAGGAAATGGATGAGGCCGTCACCTCCTACCCTTGCTTAATGGAACTCTCCCCTATAAAAAATTCCTGTATATTAATAGAGGTTGTCCTGCTAAATATAACAAGGCCTGAGATCGCTGGTTGATCGACTCTTCAACCTGCACTTAATGGAACCCGGTATACTCAGAAGAATCACACGCACACAAATATATATATATACACTTTCCTGTTTCACAGTCAACAGATGTTAATAACCAAATACCTAAAATGGAATGTATCCATGTTAATTTTGTGTTTCTTTTTCTATTACTACAGTATTACCTATGTAACATGCATAATCAGTCTGTATGTATATATTGTTTAATAAAAGAAAAGTTTAAAAAAAAAAAAAAAAAACGACACCACACTTTTTTTAGCATTTTTATTACCCAACATACAGTCTAAATGCAACCTAAAATCTGTTTAAAAGCAGAGGTCCGCCCACCGCCGCAGAAATGAAAAGCCAGCAGCTGCCAACTTTTAATAAATCGGACACTTACATGTCCTGGAGTCCAGTGATGTTGGCACCGCAGCTGATGTTTTCATTATCTGTCGGGTGCATGCCGCCTTCACTGCGAGTAAGGGAACCCAGCAGTGTAGCCTTTCGGCTTCACACCGGGAACCCTACTGCGCATGTGCAAGGCTCCACTCCTCTCTCCTACTGGCCCGGCGACAGGGGGAGGAGGAAGCACCAGTCGTGATGTCAATACCCGCGGCTGAGGCTCATGGAATTGGGGAAAGCATACTCGTGATAAGACAGGTATGCTGTCCCCCCTTCCCCCCCGAAAGGTGCCAAATGGGGGGGGGAGTACAATGAGCAGAAGTTCCACTTTTGGGTAGAACTCAGCTTTAAACATTCTTTATATAATACTGTCACAAAAAACAACTCCACATCATCTTACAGTAGTGTCAAATGCTAAGGCAACTTCAAAGCCAAAATGTAGTAAAGGAGGAAAGTCCACTGAAAGTAAGGGAGCTGCAGAGTTCTGGCTGTGGTATTCCATTCTTCATAAGGCAGTTGAGTGTACAAAACAAATCCCACATTGTGATATTATTTAATCAATTGAGGTATTTTCATTTGTACTGAAATCGCACAAACAATCCATGGAGGGTTAATAGCCAGAGCTATTCCAACTTTAGCAAGCCTCTATAACAATCTTGTTAAATTATCAAAAAATACAAGTGCTGAAATACCTCTACCTTTAGAAAATGCTGCCGAGTTCCCTACAGTTTTTGGCACGTCTTAAGGCATAGGCACTAGGTCATCTGAGCTCTGCTCAACGGATAGTTAGGCCCCTTTCAGACGGAACAGATCTGTCTGCTCAACAGGGGGGGGAATCTGTCCGCTGATCCGCACTGAGCAGGCAAATGACAGATCCATGTCAGCTCCACTATGGAGAACGGACACAGACACAGCCCCCTCTCCTCTATGTGGCAGTCGGATGAAAACAGCTTGCGTGTTTGTTTTGATCCGATCCGCCATACGTCTGTTTTTAGCGAATTTTATCAGATCGGATGTCCAGCGGGTCTGCTGACATTTGCTGCCCCAAAGAATACAATGGGTGGCCTATCGGGTCCACTTGAAAAAACAGACAGGCGGACCTGATCGGCCTGCTGGTGTGAAAAGGGCCTTAGGATTCAGACTGCCTGGTCCCCCTCTTTGTCAGAGATCATGTAACCAAGTGCCTAGAATTTCAATTGTGTAAAGTACTAAAAGGGAGTCTGTAGCAGCAATTGTGCCTATGTGGAATGATATTAAAGTTGGAAGAACAATGTATCCTATATTATCTGCTCACATCATACAATACTTTACATACTGTAACAAAGGAATAGATTAGCTGCAGGGTGCAAGTGAACAGAAGAGGTTCGCTGTCAATGTAAACAAACATAAGATTTACTATTTGCAACTCCAGTACGCAGTAGGGGCTCAACAGGGGGTTGACCTTTGGGTACAATCCCATACATTTAACTATATGTATGAGGTGACCTCCTATAAAAAGGCGTAGACATTGTGTAGCTATGCCACGTTCTTCAGTATATTTTTCTTCAGGATTGTCCCCTTAAAAGTGGTATCCTAATAGGGACAGGATGTTGGAGCCTTTGAGGAGGAGCAATGGGAGGAGACTCTGGATGGTTACACAATGCTTCCTAAATGTTGCTCAATGTCTCCCGCAGTTCTATTTACTCTTGCAGGTTCATTTTATACCACCTAGACTAGTTCATATGAGAGAGGACACCACCTGCACTCGCCGCAGTAGGGATCATGGTGATCCGATACATTCATTATGGCGGGGCCCAAATTTGCATTGATGTTGGAAGGAGGTTATACACACTATTAAATAGGGCCATTCAGATCTGTGAGGGTTTCAAACAATGCTGGCTGGGCATTTTAGACTACCCCCTTGTTGAAGATGTCCCCCAAGCAATCTATAGCTAGAGCCCTTTCAGGCCCGTAAATGATCACCCAAATGGGAGATATCATACAACTTGAAAAATATAATAGGTCTACCAGCACAGAGGATGTACTGGTAAATTTGACAAACTCTGGACTCCCTGGTAAGATGTTCCAGGCTCAACCCTGATACACCTTTTTCTGGGCCGCATTTTGTAAACCTGGTAGCTGGGTACAAATTCCATCGGGAGACTCCTTGGGGAGGAATTTGTATTTGTTTAGTATAAGTGTATGACTATCTATATTTATGATGACCGATGTTATATTATAGATGGTGTCCATTTGCTTAATGTGTGATGCTGTTATCTTGTTTTTCTATAACTGATTTGCGCATAATTCTTTATTTCATTTGTTTAAAGTTTTTTTTTTATCATCTCAAAAGAAACAGACAGGAGATGATGTAGCCATTCTAATAAATAAAAATTGGCCAGGTTGGAAAACTAAACCACCAACCAAATTAAATGTGACTGCTTTCATGCTCACAACATAGGTTTCATTGGTTAAGTCTTGTCAACATCAAAATGGCACTGAATGTCAAAGATGTGAAGCAAAAGAAATGCTGGTATAATTTTCCAGAATCTTCAGGTCAGGCTATTGGCTATTAATAAACCAACACAAAACTGCCATTCATTCATATAAGACCTAGTCTGATTTAAGGACAGCGTCTTCCTTTACCCATAATTGTGTATTTTCAAACATACAAAGTAAACCTCACCCTTAGACTGGCATCACTAGTCAGCAATTAATATTGTTTGTCTTAGACTTTGTGCAGCATTACTCAGATTCAATATTGCAAAAAAAAAAAAAAAGGAAACTGTTTGGTCTTATAATACTCATAACAATGCACATATATTTTGCAACCAATAAAAACTGGCCTTTGTTAAAAGCTGACCAGTGTAAACTATTGAAACTTGATTTCCAAGGGTTAATTCTTAGCCCTCTTTGTGCTTTATCCCAGCAATCATCTTGGCCATTTGCAAATTTAACACTGCCCTCACAATTAGGCCAAAACGTGGTAGACAACCCACTTTGGGGCAAGTCTTTTCAATTCACTGCCCTGAAACACTGCAAACACAGCCTTAAAAAAGTAGTGTACACATCAGGAGATATCACACTTGGCTACATTTGAATGTGACATTATGCTAAAACATTTAAAAAAAAATGTTAGAAATGAATATCTATCCAATTGTTTATCTTTGGAAACGGATTCCTTTTGTCATTTTAAAAGAAGCTTGGTGCAAAAACACGAACAGATGGAAACGAAACGGTCAAAGTGCGCAAATACAACAGAGCACTGTCTGCCTATACTCCCGAATATCAGAGCATAGCTTATTGTGTTCAGTAAACGTTCAGTCAGCTGGCACTGGAGAAAGTCAACATAGCACCTTAAATAGATCTAATTGATAAAAAAAATTTCCTCTTCGTCACACGTCTGGCTTGGCAATACGTCACACCCAGCCGAAAAGCATGTGTAGCCTATGGCCCAACTTCCTCCTCTCTGTCATGTTGCATCATCGAAGACTGATGAACTGAGAGGCAGCGCTTGCCTTAGTTATTATTTTCCTGACGCTGGTTTAGTAACTCAATCACACAGTTAGTATCTTCTTCTGGAACCTGTTAATAGAAAAAGAGAAGGGCAAAATGTTAGACAGGAAACAATACGCAAGTTAGGAAATTAAAACATACTATACAAAACATTTCATGTGTATTTGCTCCTCCGAATTCTACATGGGAGCTGTTAATATGAAACAAAAAAGCTCAAAAAATAGTGTACATACCTTACAAATTTGTTGTTAGGTGCTTTTTTTTTTTTAGGACAGTAAGCATATAAAAACTGAATTTGTTTCCATTTTGCAAAATAAAAAAATAAAATACAGCTAGCTCAAAAGAACATAGCATTTATTTAGGATCTATGGGGTGCTCACAATACCACCAGCCATACTCTGGGAAACAGCCACGATCCTTAGCACTCACCTGCAGGCAGTCAGATGCAGGTAACAGGTGATATTGAGACCATTTGGTTGGTTTCCTAAGGAGTGCTACAGTTAATTTTCAAGCTCAAGCTTCACCCCTCCTTGGTCAGGCTTACCTGAAGCTCAAACTCAGCAAACCTCTCCCCTGGACCCATATAGCATCCTGCAAGTTATTTGACATGATGTACCAAGGAGAGTGCTTAAAGGATCCAGTGCTTAGGCAGCAACTTTTGGGCAGACCCATGCAACTATCCCCAAGTAAGGCCCAGGTGTTGCTTCGCAAAGATATTCCTCTAGGAACTAATCTGGATGTAGACCACCTTGCCTTAGGTCTATGTATGCAACACAAACTTCTAGGGCCATCACCTAAGAACGCCAACAACAATCTGGGAGCCTGCTGCATTGGGAGGGGTTATAAACCCGAGAGAAGTCCAGTCCCCTTTTCGGTGAGTATTAACGTCTATTCACCTGAAGGTGACAGTATTATAACCCAACGATAATGACTATAAAGCCCTGTGTCCTGGGATGTACAATAAAGAAACTATGTAATGACTGCCTGTTTGTTGCACACATAGTTAACAATTCCCATTATCAAACCACATCCTAAAAATTGTCTCCATCCCCAAGGTGTATTAAGAGAACCACCATTAAATTAACCAATCCACAATGGAACCCGGTATACCCAGAAGAATCACATGCACACAAAGATATACTTTCCTGTTTCAGTCAACAGATGTTAAGTAACCAAATACCTAAAATGGAATGCATCTATTACTGCATCCATGTTAATTTTGTGTTTCTTTTTTCTATTACTACAGTATTGCCTATGTAACATGCAAAATCATTCTTCATGTATATTGTTTAATAAAAGTTCTTTAAAAAAAAAAAAAAAAACGACAGTACGCTTATAGTTTTTTTTTTTTTTTTTTAGCATTTTTATTAGCCAACATACAGTCTAAATGCAACCTAAAATGTGTTTAAAGCCGAGGTCCGCCCACCGGTGCAGAAATGAAAAGCCAGCAGCTGCCAACTTAATAAAAAAATCGGACACTTACATGTCCTGGAGTCCAGTGATGTTGGCACTGCAATGCTGGGACGGCCGCTGGGCTAACATCAACCATCAGGGCTGTCCAGGGCCTGGCGACGGCCGACCATCTTCCTAGTGCCTATCCTGCTGGACTGCTTAGGCCTCTGCGCATCCCAGGCCCGGGTGCATGGTCCTCACACCTCTACCCTCCTGTCCCTCTTCCTGCCGGGTGAGGGAGGACTGCTGAGCCGCACCTGACTGCTCTGACTGGTACTCCGGGCCTGGTCGCTACTGCATCTGGGTGAACCTGCCCCCTTGCAGCCGCCATCCCTGGCACAGGCTCCGCGGACCCTCTCGTGGTCTTCCCCCGGTGCAGATGCCCTCAAAAAAGACACATCCTAAGTCGGCTAGATCCACCCCACTCCAGAAACCGCTGACCCCCCGTCGCCACGACCAGACGGCGTTTGGACGCGAGGCTGCAGGCCTTACTGGACGAATTGGAGATGGAGCCCGGCGACGCTCTGGTGGCAGTGGCATCAGCCCCCTTACCGCAGGATAGTACCACCACGATCCTTGCAGCAATTGAACAGAGCAGGCCCTCACTGCTGATGCGCATAGACCACCTTGCTGAAGAATGCAACCTGATAAGGAATGACCTAGACAAAAATCAGGGGGAGGTTGACTGAGTCTGAATCCAGAATCTCGGCTACTGAGGATCTCACCGCTACCCACGACACATCCATGGCAGAGTTGCAGTGCACAGTGCAGGCCCTCGTTGCAAAATCTGACAATGCTGAAAACCTGTTTAGGCGGAACAATGTTAGAGTCCTTGGCCTACCTGAGAGGGGGGTGGGGGGGGGGAATCACCCGGCGGAATTTGCAGAGGAGTTCTTTAAATACCTGCTGGGTCTCACCGCTGTCACTCCTACCTACGTGGTTGAAAGGGCCCCATCGGGTGCCCACCGAACCTCCCCAGACCCTTCCTGGTTCGCTTCCTGAATTACCAAAACAGACAAGATTTTGGCGGAAGCTTGTAAACATCCCACACTTAAATACGGCAACACCTCCGTCCTCCTCTTCACTGACTTCTCGGCCAAGTTACAGAGAAAAAGACCTTCAACGATGGCCGTAAAAAAAATATTAAATATGGCATGCTTTACCCCAGCCGACTTAGGGTCCAACATGACGGCAAAGTTTGTTTTTTGACACCCCTTCGGAGATTGACGGCTGGCTACTCTGAGATAAATGGTCTCCTATTGCTTGAAAGTTGTTTGATGCACGGATCATACATGTCCTGAATTCCCCATCCTACCATTCTCCTTTTCACAAGTGCCGGAGCTACGGCAAGTACACTGTTATGCTGGATATGCCCCTTGAGATTTGACTCGGCAAAGATCAGAACTGCCACTCTACACTTAGTTGGAGGAACTCTATAATAGGGTTGAGCCTGCAACTTCAGTTCAGTACTGCAGAGGACTGTATTGTGGCCTAGTTATCAGGTTTAGTTTTACAGGTATTGTTTTTTTGTTTTTGGGTATAGACTGCTTCCTGACTTCCTCCATGATGTTCTGGGAGGTGGCAGGCACTGGTAGGATAAGCACCCGGTGCTTGGGAAGTTTTAGTTTGGTTGATGTGTTTGTTTTTTACACGTGTATTTTGTGTTTCACGTACAGTGGCTCATGCTCCACTGCTGCTCACTGGTTGTCCCATGCTCAAACACTATTAGGCTCATCTACTTATTATGGTCGATGCGACTATGGCATCACTTGATCAGAATTCCTTCTCTGTGGTATCCTGGAACGTGCGCGGCCTCAACTCTAAGTTTAAGAGGGCGATTCTTTTTCAATATGTCAAACATAGTCCAGCTGTCTAGGTCCTGCAGGAGACACACCTGGTGGGCAGTAAGCTCATGGCTCTAAAAAGGTCCTAGGTACAGAGTTTTTCATGCCTCTTACTCGATCCCACGTGTCAGACACGGTCCACGCGGATCCGCTGGGTAAATTTGTTATACTGGTACTCACAATATGGCAGCAGAGGTATGTCTTTGCAGGTATATGTGCCCCCGCCCTTTAAGCCCAAAATTTTGTACACTATACTGGAGAGGATCACCCCCTACGGTCCTGCAAAAATGTTACTACTGGGCGACTTTAATACCCTCTCCCCAGATTTGGATAGACCAAATCGCCACCCAAGTCCTTCACCGGGGAGTTGTCAAATTGGGCACTCTCTGCAGGTGTCACAGAAGTCTGGAGGTGTAAATTCCCATCCACTAAAACCTTTTCCTGTTTTTCCACCTATTACAAAACTGCCTACAGAATTGACTATGCTTTTGCTAACCCCTCTATGTTGACGGACGTTCTAGACGCGTCCTATTTGCCCAGTGGTCTCTCTGATCACAGCCCCCTAAAAAAATCATCCTGCGCACCTCCTCCTCCTCTTGTAGTGGCTCCATGTAGCAGCTCGGTGCTCAATGGATTTCCCAACCTGACATAGCAGAACAGACCCCCCTAGCCCTAAGTGATTACTGGGACTCTAATGAAGGGTCATCCTCTCCTGGGATAGTCTGGGATACTTTCAAGGCATTCACAAGGGGCCATTACATCTCAGCCATCGAGGCGGTTAGGGCGCAGCAAACTGTTGCCACTGCGGCGTTGGAGGGTGGGGTGGAGTTGGCTTCTGTCCATTACGGATTGGATCCCTCCACCTCAAACTTTGATGCGCTGCAGGCACCCAAACGCAATTTTCACCTTCACTTAACAGAGGTTACTAGACTAGAACCGTATCATACGAAACAAAAATTCTTTGAACAAGGAGACAGGAATGGCAGACTGTTAGCAATGTTGTCCCACTATGACACCCCGAGTACCGTGATTCCTGAACTCACCTCCCCCATAGGTGAGGCCATCTCTTCTCCAGAGGCCATTTTTCTAGCATTCCATGACTTATCAATCCTTATATACCACCGCATTACCCACGGGTTTAGACCCAGAGGGGTTGGAACTCCTTCTGGATCAGATAGCCCTTGGCTGGCTCTCCGACTCAGAGAGATCCCATCTAGTTGCCCGAATTACTGCTGAGGAGATCCTTGCTGTTATTAATTCCCTGTCCACTGGCAATGCTCCTGGCCCGGATGGTCTTCCGGTTGATTTTTACGTAGCACATGCCAGCATGTTGGCTCCCGGAATGGCAGCCCTATTTACTCATTGCCTGGAGCAGGGCTCTCTCCCACCCTCCATGGCACACGCGCATGTTATTCTCATTCCCAAGACTGATAAGGATCCAAAGTTATGTGCATCTTATAGACCTATAGCTCTCCTTAACAATGACCTCAAAAATTCTAACTAAGCTCCTCACTGCTAGACTTAACCCTTTACTTCCCTCCCTCATAGATTTGGATCAGACTGGTTTCACGACCCACAAGTCTACAGATATTAACCTTCGTAGATTGTTCACTGATCTCCATGCGGGGCATGACAATCAGAGTACCAGAGCAGTCGCCTCTCTCGATATTGAGAAGATGTTACTGTGGGAGATTTTGCGGAGAATGAGACTCCCCCTGGTGTTTATCCAGCGGTTGCAGACTATATATCGTTCGCCGACAGCTGACATTCGTCTGGGGGGGGGGGGGGGGTCGCCTTTCTCTCGTTTTTGAGCTTGCTAGGGGTACGTGGCAGGGCTGTCCTCTCTCTCCAGCCCTTTGTGCCATTGCCGAGGCAGTATGTGTCTCGCCACAAATTAAAGCGGTTCTGCACACATTTCATTTAGTAAATCTCTTTGCCTTCCAAATCAGGCAAAGAGTACTAAATGAAGTGTGTTTTTTTTTTTCCCCCCCTTACCTTGTAATCGCTGATGTTCTTTCCTCTGTCTCTGCGGCGGTGGGCGGGGTCTCTGCATTGATCCTCGTCACGCCGCACTGTCTCCTGGGATCTGGTGTCATTGATCCCAGGAGTCAGTGCGGACATCTTCCGAAATCTCGCAAGATTTCGGCCACATCTTCCGAGATCTCGCGAGATGTCGGCAGATATGCCGAAATCTCGCGAGATTTCGGAAGATGTCCGGGAACGTGAGCTACTCTTTGCCGTTACTGCGCACGCGCGAGATCGGCGCAGTAACGGCGGTGCATGCTGGGCCATCTGAAGTGCCTGTGTGGGTTAACATGCCCACAGGCAAGATGGCAACCAGCAGGAAAGGTTTTGTAAAATTATTTTATCTGATGAAAACCGGCAGCAGCGATTTACAGAAATAGGACACGTGAGTACTTAAACTAGATCTCACAAGCCATTGCATTGCACAAAAAAAAAAAAAAAAAAAAAAACATACAGACAGTGCAGAACCGCTTTAAGGGACTCCGTCTGGCTTGGTTAAAGGAGAGGGTGGCCCTGTACGCAGATGGCCTCCTCTTTCTAAACGATGCCGGCTCCTCTCTGTAAGGAGCATTGTTGGTCCTAGGAAAATTTTCGGAGGCGACAGGGTTTAAGGTCAATTGGTCAAAGTCGCAATTGCTTGCCATTGATGCGGATGCAAAAAGATGCTCTGGCTTCTCTTCAGTTACAATGGATGGACGAATTTACATACTTTGGGGTACGTATTTCGAGGAATGTGTGACTTCATTCCACTGAACTTGTCCCCAGTAGTCAATTCAGTCAAAGCCAAGCTGAAAGCATGGGAGAATCTTCCTCTGTCCCTGTT
This sequence comes from Lithobates sylvaticus, assembly GCA_028564925.1. Lineage (NCBI taxonomy): Eukaryota > Metazoa > Chordata > Amphibia > Anura > Ranidae > Lithobates > Lithobates sylvaticus. The sequence goes on along the minus strand of CM053029.1, from coordinate 275,949,191 downwards.
GGGTCGTAAAACAACCTCATCAAAATGAAAATCCTTCCCAAGTTTACATATTTGATATATACGGATAGTGCCACAAAAATATGCCGCCCTCTGGGACTATCACTCCGCGCTCCTGGATTTCAAAGTACTTAAAATATGGAAGATAAAACACGTAAAAATATCTGGTAATGACTACCCGATATAACTAAAGCAGCTACTATAAATACAATATAATACGGTAAAAAGGCAATATAAAAGTCCAGGTAAAATCACCAAATCCTGCAAAGGAAAGGCACTTATCCTAATAAATATTGCAGCAGCGCTAAAATACAGTCTTTTTGGAAAAAAAGAGTTCATAAAACATCATGGTGTCCCGGAATATAGTCTATATTGGTGCAGTGAACCAAAATTTCTGGATATATAGTGATACGCCTTCCACCGGACAAGTGATTATTTCACCGCGTGCAGATCACACTCCCCTTTGGGGATGCACTCACCAGAAATCAAATGTATATCAGCATTTCAATCAAAGCTATAGGCCACTGTCATCTCCTCAGCACGTCCACCTTTTCCTCGTCTGCCAAATACCAGAGCGGATCCACTCCAACCCCGCATATGGATATGAAGAAAAAAATGCGGATAGCGTAGTACAGTTTAAACCCAAAACGCTTTATTAGACATTAAATATTCCCCCTCATTAAAACTGCGTACCAGAGATATTTGATAAATCAGCCTTAATAATGTAAAGGATGCACTCAGCTGTTTTGCCCCTCCGTCCGCCGGAACTTGGGCGCCAAAGCGGTGTATAGAATTGGTTGTTTTCTTCCACTTCCTGGTCCGCTTTGCTGCTGGAGCGCACCCTGGAGCGCATACGTCACTTCCTGCGAGGTCACGACCCTGACGCGTTTCGTCACTTCCGGACGTCGTCTGAGGGTGTGACCTCGCCACCGGAAGTGTAGTTTAAGTATGAGCAGCGCCCAATCATGGCCCTGCGCAATTTGATTGACATACCTTATGGCAAATGAGACCATACAGCTACTAAACACTAGAGTGCTCAGCCGCTGTCTGCATTGTATGCTAGCAATAACATTCCAACTGCCATCCCTTAAGCATACCTTGTACCATATTATGCTCATTACATGTAGTTACAATTCTGGTTCACATTTTGCATTTTTACAACCTGAATACCGCGCTTTTATACTAAATAATGACGCACTTGTAACCCTTCCATCACTTGTCATTATATGGATGCCGCTGTGGGTGCATCTGTATTGCATTGAGATGCATGTTGGTGCATTCAGTGCTGCGGTTCATAAATAATTCATAAACAAATCTTCATGATAAAACCGCCTGCTATTCAATAACTTATTTAATACTGAGTGATGTCCTTATAATTAGTGTCTCACTCTGCATTCATATTTCCACATAGTGATGTTAGTGTCACTCAATGTGCTGATGCTAATTCACAATGATCATATCCTTGCTTGCATCCATCAGCCAATTTATATATTAGTGCCTCCATATCTATGTTGTTCGCTAGAAGTTGTTAGCGTGGAGATAACTGTCCGATGGTGCGGGTAATATAAAATATGATATTTAACTCTATATGTAAAATATTAAAAATATTTTTGATAATATTCCAAATATTCTAAAATATATACATATAAAAATATATATATACCATAAAAATGAATATAAAGTGAGATGTGATGGGAGTATATTTCTCAATACAGTAATTTTGCGCTGAAGTCAATGACGTAAAGATAAGAATATATAAAAATACTAAAATCATGTGATAGGATATAATGCTTATTAAAATACTTATTAAAAATAAATAAGTTTAAGACATTATATGGAAGACTAATAAAAATATATAGGCTGATGTTGTGCTAAAAAATCAGAAATACACTGAGGCCATAAAAATTAGGGGTAAGCAATAAAATTACAATTAAATTTAAATTTAAATTAAGAACAAATAAAATAAAATTAAAATAAAATAATATAAATGTAAAATAAAATAACATAAAAATGAAAATAAACTTGAAATTAGAATTAAAATTAAGAATAAGACCACCGTGACCCATAGTGCCTGTGACCTTTTGTCATGAAGTCTTTTCCAGTTGGAGATCAATATATGGATGCAATACTATCCATGTGGAGGTGTATCAATAAATAGATGAATAAATATGCAGATATAAATAAATAAATAAATACATAAATAAATCTATATCTGTGTAAACAACGGGGAGGCGTTGACATCTTTAGTGCACTATTCCTTTTCTACTTAACTGATAGATTATTATCACAAAACCAGTGGAAATATAGTCTGAGTATCATGTGTCACTTATAAAACAGTTGATGTCTAGCTCAACGTTTAAGCCTTTTGGCACTAAGACATCCACTGAGTATATCCAGTGAGTTTCGCGTTTGGATAGTTCGCGCACTAAATTAATTCCTCTCCAGTGGGGTTGGATCTGTTCAACTCCCCAAAAAAGTAGGCCCGATGCATCCATGTTGTGCTTGAGTTTGAAGTGTAGAGACACATTGTGGTCCTTATACCCTATTTTTATATTATGTATATGCTCTGCAATACGTATTCTTAGTTTCCTTTTAGTACGTCCAATGTACATTAGTCCGCATGGGCATTTTAAGGCATAGACCACATGTGTGGAGTTGCATGTGATGAATTGATCGATTGAGAACGTTTGGTTGTTCACTGTTGAAATGAACCCCTCGAGTGCTCTGCTTGGTGAAGCAACTTCTCGACACGCCTTGCACCTTCTACATGCATAGAATCCGTTTCTGTCCCAGAACGTCGGTGGTCTTTTGGGAGGGTCGACAATCTTCCGAACAATTTTGTCCCCAAAACTCGTGGCCTTCCTATAGATGAACTGCGGTGCTGGTGGTAGTGCAGTTTTGAGTTTTTTGTCTAATAACAGGACGTGCCAATGTTGCTTGAATATTTCTTCAATCTCCTTATATTGGGCATGAAACCCAGATATGAAGCCCCATTCCTTATTGTTGGCCGCCTTCTTGTTCTCATTATGTTGGGGTGCTGGTACATCATCTTTATCTTTCTCCATTAGACACATCGATCTTGGTATTTTCTTCACCTCTTCTACCACTTTGTGTAGGGTATTCGGGTTATAGCCTTTTGTCACAAATCTGTCGGTTAAAATCTTAGCTTGATCCATGAAATTGGTGTCTTCTGAACAGTTTCTCCGTACCCTCATAATCTGACCTTTTGGTATGTTCTTGAGCCATTGTGGATGGTGTCCACTTGTTATTGGTAGGTAACTGTTTCTATCTGTTTTTTTAAAAAAGACCTTAGTTTCCAAACTTTCTCCTTTCTTATATATGGTGACATCCAGATAATTGATCTCCTCCTTGCTCCTTTCTGATGTTAAAACTATATTGTGGTCGTTTTTATTTAAAAATTCTAAAAACATGTCCAAAGCATTCTCTGTTCCAGCCCAGATAAAAAATAGGTCATCTATAAAACGCTTATAAAATATTAATTCTGTTGGTTGTTGGTTAAAAATCGTTTTATCCTCCCATTCGGACATAAATAAATTCGCTATACTGGGTGCAAATTTTGCACCCATAGCTACTCCACGTTGTTGAGAGTAGAACGTGTTATTAAACCAAAAGTAGTTGTGCCCCAAGCAAAAATCTAAACTATTTTTTAGAAAGATTTTTTGGTTGTGGGGGATATCATCCCTTTTGCTCAGGGCCCAATTCAAGGATAGGAGCGCGTCGTCATGTTGGATGATTGAATAAAGTGATGACACATCTGCTGTTACTAGCCATATCTGTGGTTTGTCGGTGAGGTCCACATTCTGTAAAAGATTTAAAAAATTCTTAGTGTCCCTCAGATATGATCTAGTATTCTGGACACTTTTTTGAAGAAATTTATCCAGGTACTGGCCCAATCTCGAGGATACCGATTCTATGCTATTCACTATGGGTCTTGCTGGGGGATTCACAGGATCCTTGTGAATTTTTGGCAGTGTATAGAGCGTTGGTACCCTACTGCTCGTTGGTATCAAATATTTGCTTTCTTTATTTGAAAGTACTCCTGTGCTGCTTCCCATGTTTATCAATACTTCCAGCTGGTTTCTGTATGGTATCGTGGGGTCTTTATCCAGTTTTTTATATGTAGTTGTATCCGATAACATACTTATGATTTGATTCTCATAGTATTCTTTTGTTAATAATACAACGCCTCCACCCTTGTCTGCTGGCCGTATGATCATATCTTTGCGTTTTTCTAGCATCTTAATCCCCTCATTTATGTGTCTCACGTTTACTTCTTTCTTGGGTCTGATAGTTTCCAAATCTTGTAGTACAAGCCCCTTAAACACTTCAATCTGGTGGTTGGGATTATTTGGGGGGTTGAACAGAGATTTATTTTTGAGGCCACTGTTAATGACACCATTGGTGTAGGTCACGGTAGGTCTTATCCCGGGCGTGATCCCCAAAAAATGCTTTTTTATGTTTAGTTTCCTGACATACTTGTGTACATCAATATAAACGTCAAACTTGTTAATAGGTTTTTTTATACCACATTTCAATCCTAAGTTTAAAATATTCAACTCTTTATGGGTTAGTTCTATTGATGTTAAATTGTATATTCCTGTTACTCTGATCCCCTTCTTCTTTTGCTGGGACCTCTGCCCTGCCCTGCAGCCTCTAGTGTTTCTTCCTTTGGGTACCCATTCAATTCCGTGTTCCCTCTCTGGGGGTTTAGGTATTGATCCCCCCGTGATGCGGGGTCCTGAGTATCTCTGTAGTGGGGGTACGGTTGGTGGTATCCTGGGTGTTGGGGAACTCCTAATGTTCTCCCTCTTCGGGGTTGAGCCCCCCGACCTCTCCACTGCCCCCCCCTCCCTCTCCCTAAAAAAGGACGCGGTTGGTAATGTGTGTTATAACCACCGTTTTGTTGGGGGGGTGGGTATCTGTTGTGTGGTGGAGAAATTGAGACGAGCTTTGATGTTCTTTTTGCTCAGCAGTGGTTTTCTCCTTGGAACTCTGCCATGCAGGCCATTTTTGCCCAGTCTTTTCCTGATGGTGGAGGCATGAACGCTGACCTTAACTGAGGCAAGTGAGGCCTGCAGTTCCTTGGACGTTGTTGTGGGGTCTTTTGTGACCTCTTGGATGAGTCGTCGCTGCGCTCTTGGGGTAATTTTGGGCGGCCGGCCACTCCTGGGAAGGTTCACCACTGTTCCATGTCTTCGCCATTTGTGGATAATGGCTCTCACTGTGGTTCGCTGGATTCCCAAAGCTTTGGAAATGGCTTTATAACCCTTTCCAGACTGATAGATCTCAATTACTTTCTTTCTCAATTGTTCCTGAATTTCTTTGGGTCTCGGCATGATGTGTAGCTTTTGAGGATCTTCTGGTGGACCTTACTGTGTCAAGCAGCTCCTATTTAAGTGATGCCTTGATTGTGAACAGGTGTGGCAATAATCAGGCCTGGGTGTGGCTAGAGAAATTGAACTCAGGTGTGGACAACCACAGTTATAGTATGTTTTAACAAGGGGGGCAATCACTTTTTCACACAGGGCCATGATGGTTTGGATTTTTTTTCACCTTTAATAATAAACACCTTCATTTACAAATTGCATTTTGTGTTTACTTGTGTTGTCCTTGACTATTGTTTAAATTGGTTTGATTTTCCGAAACACTTAAGTGTGACAAACATGCAAAGGAACAGGAAATGAGGAAGGGGGCAAACACTTTTTCACACCACTGTATATATATATATCAGTATCTCATAAAAGTGAGTACACCCCCCTTTGTAAATATTTTATTCTATCTTTTCATGTGACAACACTGAAGAAATTACACTTTAATACAATGTAAAGTAATGAGTGTACAGCTTGTATAAATTTGCTGTCCCCTCAAAATAACTGAACACACAGCCATTAATGTCTAAACCGCTGGAAAAAAAGTGAGTACACCCCTAAGTGAAAATGTCCAAATAGGGCCCAAAGTGTCAATATTTTGTGTGTCCACCATTGTTTTCAAGCACTGCCTTAACCCTCTTGGGTATGGAGTTCACCAGAGCTTTACAGGTTGCCACTGGAGTCCTCTTCCACTCATTCATGATGACATCACGGAGCTGGTGGATGTTAGAGACCTTGCACTCCTCCACCTTGTCCCACCGATTCTCACTAGGGTTTAGGTCAAGAGACATGCTTGGCCAGTCCATCATCTTTACCCTCAGCTTCTTTAGCAAGGCAGTGGTAGTCTTGGAGGTGTGTTTGGGGTTGTTATCATGTTGGAGTACTGCCCTGCAGCCCGGTCTTTAAAGAGAGGGGATCATGCTCTGCTTCAGTATGTCACAGAACATGTTGGTATTCATGGTTCCCTCAATGAACTGTAGCTCCCCTGTGTCGGCAGCACTCATGCAGCCCCAGACCATGACACTCACACCACCATGCTTGACTGTAGGAAAGACACACTTGTCTTTGTACGCCTCACCTGGTTTCCACCACACACGCTTGACACCATCTGAACTAAATAAGTTTATTTGGTCTCATCAGACCACAGGACATGGTTCCAGTAATCCATGTCCTTATTCTGCTTGTCTTCAGCAAACTGTTTGCGGGCTTTCTTGTGCATTATCTATTTTAATTTGATGCAGTGTTTGGCGTATGGTCTGAGCACTGACAGGCTGACGCCCCCTTCATCCTCTGTAGCAATGCTGGCAGCACTCATACATCTATTTTCCAAAGACAACCTCTGGATATGACGCTGAGCACATGCACTCAACATCTTTGGTCGACCATGGTGAGGTCTGTTCTGAGTGGAATCTGTCCTGTTAAACCGCTGTATGGTTTTGGCCACCATGCTGCATTTCAGTTTCAGGGTCTTGGCAATCTTCTTATAGCCTATGCCATCTTTATGTAGAGCAGCAATTCTTTTTTTCAGATCCTCAGAGAGTTCTTTGCCATGAGGTGCCATGTTGAACCTCCAGTGACCAGTATGAGAGAGTGAAAGCGATAACACACATTTAATACACTTGCTCCCCATTCACACCTGAGACCTTGTAACACTAATGCCGCGTACACATGATCGGACTTTCCGGCGGGATTGTCTGACCGGGCAATCCGACCATGTGTGGGGCTCCAGCAGACTATATGTTCCCAAAAGTTTGAAGTTTTGAAGTTTGAAGTTTTGACTTAAAATTGTCCGCCGGACTCGGGAGTCCTGTGGACAATCCCGCCGTCTGTGTGCTAGTCCGCGGGACTTTTGAAATGAACGGACTTGCCGACACACGTCGTAAAGTCTGTTCATTTTGAACGTGACTCCAGGTAGACAGGACTAGCGAAGGAAGTCAATGCCAATGCCATTGTCACATGGTGACCCCGCCCCATATGATGTCACAGTCCCAGCATCCTCCGGGTGACCCGCCCCTTGTCCCTATATAGCTGGCAGCGCAACACGTCTGAGCCATTAGAAGAGGAGACAGCGACGAGTCAACATCGGAAGAAGAAAGAAGAAGAGGAAGCAGAAGGTGACAGCGACGGCGACAGAAGCCCGGGCCACCACTAGTAAAAGAGTTGGAAGAAGAAAGCGGAGGCCCGGAAACAAGAACGGACAAGCGGGACATCTCCCCCGAAGTCGGAACAAGACCCCCAGACGACGGCGGCGCAGAAGGAGAAAGCCCGGCTCCTCCGCTAGTAAAAGAGCTAGCAGAAGGAGTCCGGCGAGAAGACCCCCCAAGAAGGAAGAAGACCCCCGGAGCTGTGCAATAAAGTATTTTAAAAAATTGTGTTGTTTTTTATTTACACTTTTTCTCTTAGGTGAATGGGTAGGGGTACATCGCAAGTCCACACGTTCGGAAATCCCGCGGACTAGGTCCGCCGGCCAATCCGGCCGAAAAGTCAGATCGTGTGTACGTGGCTTAACGAGTCACAGTACACCGGGGAGGGAAAATGGTAAATTGGGCCCAATTTGGAAATTTTCACTTAGACATTAATGGCTGTGTGTTGAATTATTTTGAGGGGACAGCAAATTTACACTGTTATACAAGCTGTAGACTCACTACTTTACATTGTAGCAAAGTGTAATTTGCAAAAATGTGAGGGGTGTACTGTGAGATACTGTATATATATATATATATATATATATATATATATATATATATATATAGTCTAAAGTTCATGAGTTATCCCAAGGTGCTGTGCAGAATCCAACCAAGAAAAATCATAACAAGTGCTCCACCGCATGTGTGCAAAGCTCCGTACCAGAAAGATCAGACATTAAAATAGATAATGGGAGGTAGATCTCTCATACTGTATTTTCCGGCGTATAATACAACTTTTTATATGTATAAAATGTGCACTTTTAGTTTGTTTGGGCCAAGCTATCCCGATCGTAAAGCTACAACGGTTTGCGGGATCGCGCCGACCTGCCACAGTATAATGACGGCGCCTAGTCGGCAAATGGTTAAAGTGAAAAAATAAAAATTTTAATTTCCTTTAAATATAGTGCCTGGGGGGGTCCCCTTATTCTGCCTGTAAAGTGTTACATCTGTATAGAACCTGCAGCAGCAAAACTGAAATTTATAAAGAAAACAAAATGATATTTAAATTTAAATATTTAAATGAAATAAAGTGTTCTTTATTTTGTAAACAACGGCTTCGGGGAGCCAGTCTGTATGATGAGGCCACAATTTAGCGCACTCAGAACAAGATTAGAGATTTTTGGGATACATTCTGGTGTCTGTTTCGCAGACTTTGGATGGAAATAACAATGTTTTGCACCACAAGCCTTATGTGAAGAAGCCAAATAATAGTACACTCAGGCCAAGATAAAAAATAAAATAAGCCCATATTTCCTTAGCTTATTCCATCAATCAATTTCCCTCCCTCAAACCCCCCTCCCCCCCAACCACCAAAACCTCCATACAAATTAAACCCTCCCCATTGCAAAACGTGAACAACCAAAAAAATATTTGTGTATAGTGAATCTTTGTCCCTTTTCCCTCTTTTCTCTTCCTTATCCTTCCCTTTTGTTAGGGGGGGGGGCTGGGAACCTCTACCCCCACGACCCCCAGTTCCTGTTCTTATTACCCCCACGACCCAATAATCCTGTTCTTATTCTCCATTGCTAACCGTGAAATACTATATGTGTCAAAACATTTTGTTTAAATTTATTTATTAAAATTTTAATTTAAGAGGGTGGGTCTATGTTAAGACAGCTACTTATAGCTTCCCCCTAGATTCCATCCTAAATACTGTGATTTACTTACCTCTACTGTAAAAAAAAAGGGGGGTGTCCTTGTGTCTTTTGAAGAGTTGGGAACTGGAATTGAACCAGTCTCTACCAGAAATATTGAAACGTGAGAGGGGGGATGGGGACTGAATAGGATGGACGTGCTGTGAGTGAGCTCCTCACGGGTCCGGGATGTCTGCAGCTGATCCCAATCAGGCAATGAGGATCCCTCCCCTGACCTGCCCTGTGATGGACAACGCGCTGACCAGCTGAATGGACATAGGGCTAATGGTCTGGTTAAACCGTGGTATACTCATAGCTAACAGACCTGCAGATACAGAGGCGGCTTGCAGAGATTCTCGTGGAGAGACGGCACAGTCTTGTGACGTCACAGGCTCAGCGCCACAGGATCAGCAACGAGCGGGTGTCTAAGGCACTGCCGAAGGACCACAACGGGGTGCCGAGATACTCCGGAGACATACCGGAGACACACCAGAGACATACCCGCTGACTCTGCTGAACGGACAGAGAACACACTGTGCCCCACCGCGGGAATGGGGGTGTGGGTATCACAGTCTGCCAAGAAATCCCGAATTCTTTTGAAGGGGCTGGAGGTAAAGAACAGACCAGCTGGAGAGTAATAAAACCCTGGACAACCCAGAAACAAAGTGGGTGAGGTAATCTTCTAAGAGGTAATATCTACTATCAACCCCAATTACATAGAAACATATTGAAAACTCCCAGGATAAAAGGTAAAGTGGTGAGGGGACCGTAAAAAAAACATTTCTTTCTGTTGTTTCTGGCTATAATGCGGTATGGACTTGGTACGGATCCAGGCAATTGATTTGGTTTTTAAATACATATTTTCTGCTGCATGATAGATCTTGGATACATAAAGACTGCTAAACTGCTAAATTGAATCTGTTGCATAAGAATGACCGATAGCAGGTTTATACTCTGGTGCTGCACCTATCGAGGGGTTTTGGTTAAAGATATTGCATAGCCATAAAATAACAGATACACCAGCAAAGGCAATAAACGCACTATTTTGGAATCGCTGAAGTGCAACTATTGTAGGTTATAATCCATATCTACCGAACCTCCATAATATAATATGCCACCTGAAAGTACCCATGCACAAAAAACCAAGAGGGGATCAACTGGAGGTACGATAAAAAATCCTGTTAAACCACAGTTGGCGCAAAAACCAGATATAAAAGTTTTTTTTAAACAAACACCAGGCTCACCACAACATGATGGGGAAATATCTATTGAGTTAAACTTGGCCTGCAGAGAACCTGGGTCCATACTAAGTAATAATCCCAATGTGGACACACAACACCTCACAATGGATATGGCAGGAGTAACAAACAGCCCTAATTGGGACTTACAAACATATATAAATCTATTACCGACAAGAGAGGACATGGATAAATATGTTTTTAGATTGGAAACTACATATAAAGAAGAAATAACTACATTGAAAAATTCTTTAATGGATACACAAGGAAAAATTACTGCCATGGACACTAAAATATTGATTATGGATCAAAAAATACACATAATAGAGGAAAAAACTCTGGAGCACGAACGATATTTAAACAGACGAACTCAAAAATAGAAGCAGGCGTAATAACATAAAAATAAGAGGTCTGCCAGAAGCTTCAGGTACTGAAAACCTAAGGCAAATACTTCAAAATATCTTTAATATTCTCTTAAAGCATCCAGACTCATCATTAATTGAAATCGATCGTGCACACAGAATACAAGGCCCTAAAGACCAAGGAAAACCAAGAGATATCTTATGTAGAATACATTTTTTTCATATTAAAGAGAGCATTATGGCAGCAGCACGATTACAGAGGGAATTTGAGTTCGAAGGAACCCATCTCATATTCTTGCAGGATCTATCTAGATATACACTGACCAAGAGGAGAGCAGTCAAACCCCTATTGGAAAGAGAGAAGGGGATTCTCTATAAATGGGGATTTCCTTTCCAAATAATTGTACACCAAAATGGCCATAAGATCGTGTTTCGGGATAGTGGGGACCTTGATGAATTTCTTAATCGATTAAGATTACCCCAGATTGAACTGCCATTATGGTCGCAGATTTAACAGAACTATCGAGGAGTTCAATATAAACATGGATAACTGTATTTCATCCCCCCCTTTTTTTTTTGGATGTTGGTGGTTTTGATATTTAGGAATTGATATGTATAAAAAAACACAGACACACATGAGGGTGATGAGATAATATAGTGGAAAAAGAAAGTGTGTGGGAAAAGGGAAGGATATATATACAACTAAACAAAATTTTGATGTACAATAATGCACAATGAAGACAAATTGAGAAATATGAAAGGAATAGAAAGGGGGTTTATTTAATTTTTTTTTTTTTCTTTTTACACACATATAACACTGTATCAATCACGTACACTATACACAGAATTATATAGATATAGGATGGGAACGGGTTTTTTTTTTGGGGGGGGATTTAAAAGAAAGGTAATTCACACAATACGGTAAAAAGGCAATATAAAAGTCCAGGTAAAATCACCAAATCCTGCAAAGGAAAGGCACTTATCCTAATAAATATTGCAGCAGCGCTAAAATACAGTCTTTTTGGAAAAAAAGAGTTCATAAAACATCATGGTGTCCCGGAATATAGTCTATATTGGTGCAGTGAACCAAAATTTCTGGATATATAGTGATACGCCTTCCACCGGACAAGTGATTATTTCACCGCGTGCAGATCACACTCCCCTTTGGGGATGCACTCACCAGAAATCAAATGTATATCAGCATTTCAATCAAAGCTATAGGCCACTGTCATCTCCTCAGCACGTCCACCTTTTCCTCGTCTGCCAAATACCAGAGCGGATCCACTCCAACCCCGCATATGGATATGAAGAAAAAAATGCGGATAGCGTAGTACAGTTTAAACCCAAAACGCTTTATTAGACATTAAATATTCCCCCTCATTAAAACTGCGTACCAGAGATATTTGATAAATCAGCCTTAATAATGTAAAGGATGCACTCAGCTGTTTTGCCCCTCCGTCCGCCGGAACTTGGGCGCCAAAGCGGTGTATAGAATTGGTTGTTTTCTTCCACTTCCTGGTCCGCTTTGCTGCTGGAGCGCACCCTGGAGCGCATACGTCACTTCCTGCGAGGTCACGACCCTGACGCGTTTCGTCACTTCCGGACGTCGTCTGAGGGTGTGACCTCGCCACCGGAAGTGTAGTTTAAGTATGAGCAGCGCCCAATCATGGCCCTGCGCAATTTGATTGACATACCTTATGGCAAATGAGACCATACAGCTACTAAACACTAGAGTGCTCAGCCGCTGTCCCTACTATGCCTGAGACACCTCGGACATATGAAAACAGGGAATATGTTGATGTCCAAACCCCATTATACTACTCCACTCCTATTAAAAGAGGAAGAGGGAGAATGAACACAAACAGAGGGAGACAAAATACTGATCAACAAGGTGGTGCACAGTATAGAACACCCCATAATGTTCCACCACACAACAGATACCCACCCCCCCCAACAAAACGGTGGTTATAACACACATTACCAACCGCGTTCTTTTTTAGGGAGAGGGAGGGGGGGGCAGTGGAGAGGTCGGGGGGCTCAACCCCGAAGAGGGAGAACATTAGGAGTTCCCCAACACCCAGGATACCACCAACCGTACCCCCACTACAGAGATACTCAGGACCCCGCATCACGGGGGGATCAATACCTAAACCCCCAGAGAGGGAACACGGAATTGAATGGGTACCCAAAGGAAGAAACACTAGAGGCTGCAGGGCAGGGCAGAGGTCCCAGCAAAAGAAGAAGGGGATCAGAGTAACAGGAATATACAATTTAACATCAATAGAACTAACCCATAAAGAGTTGAATATTTTAAACTTAGGATTGAAATGTGGTATAAAAAAACCTATTAACAAGTTTGACGTTTATATTGATGTACACAAGTATGTCAGGAAACTAAACATAAAAAAGCATTTTTTGGGGATCACGCCTGGGATAAGACCTACCGTGACCTACACCAATGGTGTCATTAACAGTGGCCTCAAAAATAAATCTCTGTTCAACCCCCCAAATAATCCCAACCACCAGATTGAAGTGTTTAAGGGGCTTGTACTACAAGATTTGGAAACTATCAGACCCAAGAAAGAAGTAAACGTGAGACACATAAATGAGGGGATTAAGATGCTAGAAAAACGCAAAGATATGATCATACGGCCAGCAGACAAGGGTGGAGGCGTTGTATTATTAACGAAAGAATACTATGAGAATCAAATCATAAGTATGTTATCGGATACAACTACATATAAAAAACTGGATAAAGACCCCACGATACCATACAGAAACCAGCTGGAAGTATTGATAAACATGGGAAGCAGCACAGGAGTACTTTCAAATAAAGAAAGCAAATATTTGATACCAACGAGCAGTAGGGTACCAACGCTCTATACACTGCCAAAAATTCACAAGGATCCTGTGAATCCCCCAGCAAGACCCATAGTGAATAGCATAGAATCGGTATCCTCGAGATTGGGCCAGTACCTGGATAAATTTCTTCAAAAAAGTGTCCAGAATACTAGATCATATCTGAGGGACACTAAGAATTTTTTAAATCTTTTACAGAATGTGGACCTCACCGACAAACCACAGATATGGCTAGTAACAGCAGATGTGTCATCACTTTATTCAATCATCCAACATGACGACGCGCTCCTATCCTTGAATTGGGCCCTGAGCAAAAGGGATGATATCCCCCACAACCAAAAGATCTTTCTAAAAAATAGTTTAGATTTTTGCTTGGGGCACAACTACTTTTGGTTTAATAACACGTTCTACTCTCAACAACGTGGAGTGGCTATGGGTGCAAAATTTGCACCCAGTATAGCGAATTTATTTATGTCCGAATGGGAGGATAAAACGATTTTTAACCAACAACCAACAGAATTAATATTTTATAAGCGTTTTATAGATGACCTATTTTTTATCTGGGCTGGAACAGAGAATGCTTTGGATATGTTTTTAGAATTTTTAAATAAAAACGACCACAATATAGTTTTAACATCAGAAAGGAGCAAGGAGGAGATCAATTATCTGGATGTCACCATATATAAGAAAGGAGAAAGTTTGGAAACTAAGGTCTTTTTTAAAAAAACAGATAGAAACAGTTACCTACCAATAACAAGTGGACACCATCCACAATGGCTCAAGAACATACCAAAAGGTCAGATTATGAGAGTACGGAGAAACTGTTCAGAAGACACCAATTTCATGGATCAAGCTAAGATTTTAACCGACAGATTTGTGACAAAAGGCTATAACCCGAATACCCTACACAAAGTGGTAGAAGAGGTGAAGAAAATACCAAGATCGATGTGTCTAATGGAGAAAGATAAAGATGATGTACCAGCACCCCAACATGATGAGAACAAGAAGGCGGCCAACAATAAGGAATGGGGCTTCATATCTGGGTTCCATGCCCAATATAAGGAGATTGAAGAAATATTCAAGCAACATTGGCACGTCTTGTTATTAGACAAAAAACTCAAAACTGCACTACCACCAGCACCGCAGTTCATCTATAGGAAGGCCACGAGTTTTGGGGACAAAATTGTTCGGAAGATTGTCGACCCTCCCAAAAGACCACCGACGTTCTGGGACAGAAACGGATTTTATGCATGTAGAAGGTGCAAGGCGTGTCGAGAAGTTGCTTCACCAAGCAGAGCACTCGAGGGGTTCATTTCAACAGTGAACAACCAAACGTTCTCAATTGATCAATTCATCACATGCAACTCCACACATGTGGTCTATGCCTTAAAATGCCCATGCGGACTAATGTACATTGGACGTACTAAAAGGAAACTGAGAATACGTATTGCAGAGCATATACATAATATAAAAATAGGGTATAAGGACCACAATGTGTCTCTACACTTCAAACTCAAGCACAACATGGATGCATCGGGCCTACTTTTTTGGGGAGTTGAACAGATCCAACCCCACTGGAGAGGAATTAATTTAGTGCGCGAACTATCCAAACGCGAAACTCACTGGATATACTCAGTGGATGTCTTAGTGCCAAAAGGCTTAAACGTTGAGCTAGACATCAACTGTTTTATAAGTGACACATGATACTCAGATTATTATCACAAAACCAGTGGAAATATAGTCTATCAGTTAAGTAGAAAAGGAATAGTGCACTAAAGATGTCAACGCCTCCCCGTTGTTTACACAGATATAGATTTATTTATGTATTTATTTATTTATTTATTTATATCTGCATATTTATTCATCTATTTATTGATACACCTCCACATGGATAGTATTGCATCCATATATTGATCTCCAACTGGAAAAGACTTCATGTCAAAAGGTCACAGGCACTATGGGTCACGGTGGTCTTATTCTTAATTTTAATTCTAATTTCAAGTTTATTTTCATTTTTATGTTATTTTATTTTACATTTATATTATTTTATTTTAATTTTATTTTATTTGTTCTTAATTTAAATTTAAATTTAATTGTAATTTTATTGCTTACCCCTAATTTTTATGGCCTCAGTGTATTTCTGATTTTTTAGCACAACATCAGCCTATATATTTTTATTAGTCTTCCATATAATGTCTGAAACTTATTTATTTTTAATAAGTATTTTAATAAGCATTATATTCTATCACATGATTTTAGTATTTTTATATATTCTTATCTTTACGTCATTGACTTCAGCGCAAAATTACTGTATTGAGAAATATACTCCATCACATCTCACTTTATATTCATTTTTATGGTATATATATATTTTTTATATGTATATATTTTAGAATATTTGGAATATTATCAAAAATATTTTTAATATTTTACATATAGAGTTAAATATCATATTTTATATTACCCGCACCATCGGACAGTTATCTCCACGCTAACAACTTCTAGCGAACAACATAGATATGGAGGCACTAATATATAAATTGGCTGATGGATGCAAGCAAGGATATGATCATTGTGAATTAGCATCAGCACATTGAGTGACACTAACATCACTATGTGGAAATATGAATGCAGAGTGAGACACTAATTATAAGGACATCACTCAGTATTAAATAAGTTATTGAACAGCAGGCGGTTTTATCATGAAGATTTGTTTATGAATTATTTATGAACCGCAGCACTGAATGCACCAACATGCATCTCAATGCAATACAGATGCACCCACAGCGGCATCCATATAATGACAAGTGATGGAAGGGTTACAAGTGCGTCATTACTTAGTATAAAAGCGCGGTATTCAGGTTGTAAAAATGCAAAATGTGAACCAGAATTGTAACTACATGTAATAAGCATAATATGGTACAAGGTATGCTTAAGGGATGGCAGTTAGAATGTTATTGCTAGCATACAATGCAGACAGCGGCTGAGCACTCTAGTGTTTAGTAGCTGTATGGTCTCATTTGCCATAAGGTATGTCAATCAAATTGCGCAGGGCCATGATTGGGCGCTGCTCATACTTAAACTACACTTCCGGTGGCGAGGTCACACCCTCAGACGACGTCCGGAAGTGACGAAACGCGTCAGGGTCGTGACCTCGCAGGAAGTGACGTATGCGCTCCAGGGTGCGCTCCAGCAGCAAAGCGGACCAGGAAGTGGAAGAAAACAACCAATTCTATACACCGCTTTGGCGCCCAAGTTCCGGCGGACGGAGGGGCAAAACAGCTGAGTGCATCCTTTACATTATTAAGGCTGATTTATCAAATATCTCTGGTACGCAGTTTTAATGAGGGGGAATATTTAATGTCTAATAAAGCGTTTTGGGTTTAAACTGTACTACGCTATCCGCATTTTTTTCTTCATATCCTTATGCGGGGTTGGAGTGGATCCGCTCTGGTATTTGGCAGACGAGGAAAAGGTGGACGTGCTGAGGAGTTGACAGTGGCCTATAGCTTTGATTGAAATGCTGATATACATTTGATTTCTGGTGAGTGCATCCCCAAAGGGGAGTGTGATCTGCACGCGGTGAAATAATCACTTGTCCGGTGGAAGGCGTATCACTATATATCCAGAAATTTTGGTTCACTGCACCAATATAGACTATATTCCGGGACACCATGATGTTTTCTGAACTCTTTTTTTCCAAAAAGACTGTATTTTAGCGCTGCTGCAATATTTATTAGGATAAGTGCCTTTCCTTTGCAGGATTTGGTGATTTTACCTGGACTTTTATATTGCCTTTTTACCGTATTATATTGTATTTATAGTAGCTGCTTTAGTTATATCGGGTAGTCATTACCAGATATTTTTACGTGTTTTATCTTCCATATTTTAAGTACTTTGAAATCCAGGAGCGCGGAGTGATAGTCCCAGAGGGCGGCATATTTTTGTGGCACTATCCGTATATATCATAATTCACACAATAGTTCACTGATGGGGAATGGGAGGGGGGGGAGGGAGAGGGGTGGAGAGGGAGGGGAGGGAGAGGGAGGGGAGGGAGAGAGAGAAGGAAGAGGGGAGGAGGGAAGAAAGGAAAGAAAAAAGAATCAATATACACAATGAGATAGAAGAGGAGGGGAAAGATATATAAAAAGTAAATAGTTGGGTAGAAATACAGTCAACAAGATAGGGGGAAAGGTATACCAAATAGATGGTTGCTGTTTGTGAGTTGGGTTCTCAAAGCAATAACATAAAGCTATAAAAGTTAAATGTGAATTAGAAACAATGATTGATATTTTAGCATTTGCGCTATATTAAAGACAACTACTAATATATTTTCTACATGATAGTTGAGATAAATCAATTACATTGAAATAGATATGTACCAGTTTTTTTTTCTCCTCTTCTTTATTTCTTCCATTTTCTATATACGGGGGAAATGTTTTTTTTTATTTTTTTTGTTTTTTTTTCCCCCGATAGAGAATCGAGGAACTATGGAAGAGTGTGTCCTGATGCTTTCTTTTCTCTTTTTTGTTGTCTTTGAATACTAATACCTGGACCGGGGACACGTTTTCACTCCTAAAAAGTCCCTTGATATTACCCAAGTAGGGAACTTACACTGTAAGGGTTACACTCAAAGGAGTCATAGAGTGTATGAATATGTGACAAATGATTTATGTAGTGTAATGAGTGATTCATGTAGTGTGAGAGTGTGGATATAGGCAGAAGGGAATAAGTGAATCCTTTTTTTTTTTTTTCTCTCTCTCTCCTCTTCCCCCTCCCTTTCCCCCTCCCCCTCACCTTGCCTCCCTTTTTTCTCTTTTTTTTTTTTTGGACATATGGCTACCATTAAGGTTTGCTCATTTAACGTAAGAGGTTTAAACATACCAACTAAAAGATCACAAATACTGTATTCTCTTCAAAAACAGGGAATAGGAGTCATTTTCTTCCAGGAGACGCATTTTCGCTCAGATCATATACCAAATATTCAAAATAGATACTACCCCAGCTGGTTTCATGACACATATATTCAAAATCTAGGGGGGTTTCTATAGCTATCCATAAGACAATACCACATCAGGTCATAGAAAAATGGATAAAAAAAGATGGTCGGGCAATACTATTGAAACTTAATATATATGGTAAGAAATATACATTTATCAATATATACCTACCTAATGTAGATCAAATTAAAATGGGTACCCAATTATTGACAGAATTAATGGACAGAACTGAGGGAACAATTATAATAGGGGGTGACTTCAATTTTGTGTTTGATCGAAATATGGACACAACAGCAATAGTAGGACCCTTAACCACTTTCAGACCGGACCAATTTGCAGCCAAAGGACCAGGCCCCTTTTTGCGAATCGGCACTGCGTCGCTTTAACTGACAATTGCGCGGTCGTGCGACGTGGCTCCCAAACAAAATTGACGTCCTTTTTTTCCCACAAATAGAGCTTTCTTTTGATGATATTTGATCACCCCTGCGGTTTTTATTTTTTGCGCTATAAACAAAAATAGAGCGACAATTTTGAAAAAAATGCATTATTTTTTACTTTTTGCTATAATAAATATCCCCAAAAAATATATAAAAAAACATTTTTTTTTTCCCTCAGTTTAGGCCGATACGTATTCTTCTACATATTTTTGGTAAAAAAAATCGCAATAAGCGATTATTGATCGGTTTTGCGCAGAAGTTATAGCGTTTACAAGATAGGGGATAGTTTTATAGCATTTTTATTAATAATTTTTTTTTTTATTAGTAATGGCGGAGATCTGCGATTTTTTTTGTGACTGCGACATTATGGCGGACACATCGGACATTTTTGACACATTTTTGGGACCATTGTCATTTTTACAGCAATTAATGCTATTTAAATGCATTGATTTCTGTATAAATGACACTGGCAGTGAAGGGGTTAACCACAAGGGGGCAGTGTAAGGGTTAAGTATGCCTAGGGGTGTGTTTCTTACTGTGGGGGGGCATGGCTGTCAGCTAGTGAATGCTGATCTCTGCTCCAATCACAGGGAGCAGAGATCGGCGTCACTAGTTGCTAGGCAGAACGGGGAGATACTGTTTATCTCGGCATCTCCCCGTTCAGCCTTCCCGTGAGGCGATCGAGTCCGCGGGGACCGCGGTCGGACTCACGGGGGTCCCGAACGGCGCGCTCCCGATGGCACGGACAGGCAGAAAGGAGGGACTTATATATACGCCCTCCTGCCTGTACGTGCCATTCTGCCGACGTATATCGTCATGCGCCGGTCGGCAAGTGGTTAAGGAACACCGACAAAAGAGAATTTAAAAAAATGTTAGATAAACAATAGGGTTGAGCGAACCCGAACTGTAAAGTTCAGGTCCGTACCGGACTTTTGGGTGTTCGGGACCTGGACCCGAACTATTGGCTGTAAGTTTGGGTTCAGGTTCGGTATTCGGCGCTGTATTGGTGCCTTTTTAACAGCTGCAGGGCAGCCAATCGACGATCGTTTCACTAGTGTGCCCTTAGAAGCCATCACAGCCATGCCTACTAATGGCATGGCTGTGATTGGGCAGTTTCCGCATGTGACCCAGCCTCTATATATAGTCCAGACACACAGCACACAGCGTCATTCTGCTATAGACAGGTTCCTGTGCTGCTGAGAGGATTTTAGGAGTTAGTGTGATTCAGTCAGTCAGGCAGTCAGCATTCCTTAACTTTGCTTCTAATTAGTTAGATCAGTGAGCGATCTACATAGCTAGAGTAGAGTAGGGAGTTTCTTTAGTAAGGATTTAGGAAGAGAAAGAGGCAGAGAGAATTATTGAAGAGATTCCTAAATCAATTGTACCCTGGCAGGGGTGCAGTGCACAGTCTTTTAACAGTGCCATGAGGCCAGTGCCAGACAAAATATAAAAGTTTTACCTGCAAGCTCAGTGCACCATTAGGACCAACACTGCATATACTAAGAGATACACCATAGTCTGTGTGTATTGCATAAAAATTTAATTTTGCTTTTTTTTTTTTTTTTTTTTTCCCCAATAGCATTTTCTGCGTGTTCATACATACATCATACACTATCCGTGTATTCTGATATTGCAAAAACATTGCAAAAAAATTTAATTTTGCAGTGTTTTTTTTTTCCCCAATAGCATTTTCTGCGTTTTCATAAACGCTTTAGACACTATACATTTATTCTGATATTGGAAAAACATTGCAAAAAAATTTAATTTTGCGTTTTTTTTTCTTCCCAATAGCATTTTCTGTGTGTTCATAAACGCTTTAGACACTGTACGTGTATTCTGCTATTGACAAAAACACCCATTTAGGGCGAGATCATAAATTTTGAAAATATGAGGAGATCATCAAAAAGGGGACGTGGCCCGGGTCGTGGTGCTGCTGGTGGCGCTCCTGTTGCAGGGAGAGGATGTGGTCGATCTGTGCCAGCTACACGCACAAGTGAAACACCTTCCTCAGGTGCGAGTAGGCGACAGAGCCTGCAGCGGTATTTTGGCGCGCCTAATGAGGCTGTACGAATGTTGAGGCCAGGACAAGTACAGGCGATAGTAGATTGGGTTGCTGACAGTGCCTCCGGTTCCTTCACATTGTCTCCCACCCAGTCTCCTGATGAAAGTTAATAATTTTTTCCAGAAAGTGCGTATTCTGGGGTATTCCCACCATATGTGCGGCATCGTGCCGTTGAGTTTCTGAAGTTCTTAATGACTTCCTGTACCTCTTCTGCTGAGAAGGGGGCCTCCAGCATTTTATTTATTTTTTTTATTTTTTTTATGTTATTTTAAGTAATTTCCCTATCCACATTTGTTTGCAGATCACTTGCCATGCTCTTAACAACATTTTGTTGCCACTTGCAGCCCTCTAGCCCTTTCCATGACCTTTTTTACAGCCATTTTAGTGTTCAAAAGTCCGGGTCCCATTGACTTGAATGGGGTTCGGAGTTCGGGGTCAAGTTCGGGTCAAGTTCGGTCCCGAACCCGGACTTTTTTCCGAAGTTCGGCCGAACCCGCCGAACCCAAACATCCAGGTGTCCGCTCAACTCTAATAAACAACAATTAGTAGACATCTGGAGGATAACACACCCACTGGAAAGGGATTATACATTCTACTCTAAAATACATGATACATACCACAGACTGGATTATTTCTTGATAAACGCGCAGGCAATAACAACAATTTCTACTACAGATATAGGAAATTTTTTATGGTCAGATCATGCCCCTATTTTTCTGAATATAGATATAACAAACAATAATATACAGAGAGCCACATGGAGACTAAATTATAATTTATTGTTTGATGAAATCTGTTGTGCTGAAATTAACTCAGCAATACGGAACTTCATACAAGATCATAGCAATGATAGTACCTCACTCCCCAATCAATGGGAAACGCTGAAGTGTATATTGAGAGGTTTATTCATAAAACACGGGACCAGATTAAAAAAAGCAAAAGGTAACAGATCAATAGAACTCATACAAGAAATTGCTGGATTAGAAAAACAACATAAGCAAAACGCAACACGGGAAATATTAATGGTCCTTTCTGATAAAAGAACAGAGTTACGAACCCTATTAAATGAACACACACTTCAGATGAGGGATAAAAATTGCACATTATATTACCAACAGGGAGATAAACCGGGTAAATTATTAGCGAAGGCCCTACAACAACAAAATAGAACTACATCAATTGTTAAAATTAAAACAGAAACAGGAGAGACGGTATATGACCCAAAAAGCATTTTGAAAACCTTTCACACATACTACTCTAAACTGTATAATATACCCAATCAATTAGCAGAGCAAGACCCTGAAAATTTTCATCAAAAAATAAAACAATACATAAACGAAACTGCAATACCAACACTGACGAATTTAGAAAGTGAACAATTAGAAAATGAATTTTCAGAGACTGAGATCCAAAAAGTAATTGACTCATTGACAATTGGTAAAAGCCCTGGTCCAGATGGATTTACTCCACGGTTCTATAAGGCCTATAAAGATCTACTTATCCCTATTATAAAGCGAACCTTTAACTCAGTATCCCTCTAGCAACCATTTGTATTACAAAGTATGCAGGCATATATATCACTGATACCTAAACCTGAAAAAGACCATACACTTTGCGGAAATTATAGACCAATCTCCCTTACTAATATCGACCTCCGAATATATTCCAAAATTATAGCCAACAGACTTACACCTAAAATACCTAGATCTATACACCTAGACCAGGTAGGATTCGTAGAAGGAAGGGAAGCGAGGGATAACACCCTGAAGACTTTAACATTGGTCGAATATGTACGGAGACACGCCATCCCATCCTGTCTCTTGGCAGTAGACGTCGAGAAGGCTTTTGACAGGGAAAGATGGGGATTCTTACAGGAGACATTGAGACAATGGGGAGTAGGCCCTAGATTACTTGAAAAAATCATGGTTTTATATCAGAATCCAACTGCCAAAATACGGGCGAATGGAGAAATATCGGAAACAGTGAATATTGCAAATGGAACCCGACAGGGATGTCCCCTATCCCCTCTATTATATGTATTAACCATGGAACATATGATGGTGGCGATCAGGAACAATAAAGATATCCAGGGTATTAAAACAAAAAATCAGGAGTATAAAACATCAGTATATGCAGATGATCTACTGTTATACATTACTAACCCTATAATAACAATACCAAATGTAATTACCGTATATACTCGACTATAGGCCGTCCCGAGTATAAGCCGAGGCCCCTAATTAACCACAAAAAAATGGGAAACCTGCATTGACCCGTGTATAAGCCGAGGGTACAAAATGCAGCAGCTACTGTAAGTGGAAAAGAGGGCCAGCAATGCCCATCTGCAGCTGCCTGTCCCCTGTACAGACCCCCCCCCGTGTCCCCATTACAGCCTACCTGTGCCGATCTGCGGGTCCTGTGCCATCCGTCCTGTGCCCTCGGTCTTCGGTCCCCGCTCTCCGGTCTTCGGTCCCCGCTCTCCGGTCTTCGGTCCCCGCTCTCCGGTCTCCGCTCTGTCCCCGCTCGCCGCTCTCCGCTCTGTCAGCGTGTACGGCGCCATTGCAAAATTAAAAAGCCGCGCCTCCTCCTCGTCCTCGTCCGTGATAGGAGGAACGCTGTTTTCCCAGCAGTCAGTGTGCAGTGTTCCGCCTATCACGGACGCCCTCTCATCCTCATCCATGAGATGAGAATGACAGGGCATCCGTGATAGGCGGAACACTGCACTGCTGGGAAAATTAGTGTCCGCCTATCACGGACGGGCGGGAGGAGGCGGCGCGGCTTTTTAAAACTGCCGTCTGTCTGCATGACACGCTGTTCATGTAGGCAGACGGCAGTGACTCGAATATAAGCCGAGGGGGGGACTTTCAGCCCTAAAAAATGGGCTGAAAATCTCGGCTTATATTCGAGTATATACGGTAATGAGTTTAAGCGTTTTGCAGAAGTAAGTCATTTTAAGGTTAATTACAATAAATCGGAAGCCCTAAATATCACACTACCCATGCACATCACGGATATACTTAGAAACTATTTTTCCTTTAAATGGCAAAGCAATGCCATTAAATACCTTGGAGTATATATACCCAGGAAGCTAGAAAAGCTCCAAGAAATTAATTATTTACCACTTCTACAAAAAATAACTAAGCTACTTAAAAAATATGATAAGGGGATTTTTTTTGTGGACAGGTCGAATAAACATTATAAAAATGGATATACTATCAAAAATACTTTATGTCTTTCAGACAATTCCAATATTTCCCCTTGAAAATATACTTAACTCCCTACAGAAAGCTATTGGGAGCTTTATATGGGCAGGTAAACCTGCCAGAATAAGTAGAGAGGTGCTATCCAGACCGAAAAAAGATGGAGGATTAGCTCTCCCTGATTTTGCAATCTATCTTAAAGCTGTACTAGTGACCAGGATTGTGGATTGGTTTCACAATAGCAAAACCAAACAATGGGTGAAGTTGGAAGAAGAGATCATGAATATAAAACTAAAAGCATTACCCTGGATACAGAAAGAAAAAAGACCCCCCCCAGAAAGAGATGCCACTTCTAGTAGGAGCAACACTGAAAGCATGGGACGGATTGATGAAAAGGGGAATAGGGTCGTCTTATGTGGGCACAATGACACCCCTTTTCAACAATCCAGATTTCCCACCAGCTAAGGAGAATAAAACATTCTTGAAATGGCAGAGAAGCGATGATATTAGAATCATACAGACCATAGAGAATAATAGACTTCCCCGATTACAAGAAATGGGCAGCGAATATTTAAATAAATGAATGCAATATAGACAACTTCAAGAATATATAACTGCCCTTAAGAGGGAGGGGACATTAGATAGAGCACCAACTCCAATGGAATTACTATTTTTACAAGAACATAAACCCATACATAATTTATCTAACGTATAAAAATATTTAATCTCAAATAATAGGGTACAAGAATTAAGCTTTGTAAAAAAAATGGGAAAAAGAACTAGATATGGTTATACCAAGAGACAAATGGGACAAAGCAATTACACTAACACAAAAGATGTCAATCTCCAATAGACACCAAGAAAGGAACTATAAACTGTTAGTTAGATGGTATAAATGCATAAAATAAATCCAGAGAATGATGATACCTGTTGGAGATGTCAGGGGGCAACTGGCAC
Organism: Lithobates sylvaticus; assembly: GCA_028564925.1. Taxonomy (NCBI): domain Eukaryota; kingdom Metazoa; phylum Chordata; class Amphibia; order Anura; family Ranidae; genus Lithobates; species Lithobates sylvaticus. Next base: position 275,923,869 of record CM053029.1, on the reverse strand, counting down.
AATGTCTCATATCTGGTACTTTTGTCCAAAAGTCCATATATTTTGGGAAAAAATATATAAAATATACCAGGAGATGACAGGCATAAGCATGCAACCAGATATATTGATGTCTATACTATCAATGATACCGGGATCGATAAAAAATATAAAAAAAGGGATATAAAAATATTGCTTAACAGCAGCTAGAACAGTTATTGCGAGAAACTGGAGAAAAAACGTAACACCCTCAACAGAAGAATGGATAGTGGAGATGGGCGAGATGCGTTTCCTGGAGGAAAGGATTACCATGGAAAAAAATCTAGAGAAACAGATAAGAAAGATATGGCAACAGTGGGAAGACTATAAGACTTCACTATCTTTGTCGTTAGGAATATAGGATAAGTGTCAGGGGTGTGGGTGGGGGAGAGGAGGGGGAGGGGTAAGGAGAGGCAACCTTCCCCCTTTTTTCTTTCTCTTCTTCTCTCTTTCTCTTTTCTTTTCTTTTTTTATTTGGTTTTAGTATAGTATGGATGTGGAATGAATAAGGGAGTGTTAAAATGTGATAGGAAGTGTAATGAAATGAGTGAGTGAATACAAAGGACAGCACTGGAATAAATAAGGATACATAAATGCAAAGAAGGATATGTACAAAAAGTTTGTAATAATATAAATGTACATATTAAGAGAACGATGATGTAATTAAATGTGAAAAATGTGTATAAATTAAAGATTTATAAAAAAAAAAAAAAGAAATATTGAAACGTAAAATATTGATTATATACACTCCACTTCAACAGACACAAGGACAAAAGAAATTAATTATAAATTGATAACCAAGTGGTATTATGTTCCATCACAATTGCATAAGATCAATTCTGATGCTTCTCCTCTGTGTTGGAGGGAATGTGGGGACATGGGAACCCATGCCCATATATGGTGGCAATGCCTTTTGATCAAACCCTATTGGAAGGAAGTAGTGTTTTTAATTATGAAGATCAGCAAAGTTGAAATCAGGTAAGACCCTTGGTAGTGTTTGTTTCATGTAATAGGTGACTCAAGGAAAAAGTATATAGCAGCAATTACCCCATTCTTGTTAAATGCAGTGAAAGCATTAATCGCAAAACAATGGAAATCAAAGAAAATACCAAACAATAAAGGATCGGTTCAGGGAAGTGAATAGAACTAGGCTAATGGAAGAATTAATATATTTACAAAACGATTTGGAATTAAGGTTTTATAGGACCTGGAAAAGTGGGTTAGACTTCAAACAATCTTCGATTTATTTGAGTTATATGGGCAGTGAGATCGTCATTTAAAAGACGGGGGGTGAGTGGAATTGGGGAAACTTGTCAAACAAGATGGGGAGGGGGGTCAAAAGTTGTGGGATTATGTTTGCCCAAGGTTTGTCTCTGTGTTCTCTCGCTCCCCTCCCTCCCTAAATCCCCTCCCCCTTTTGCAGACTTGGGATAGAAGTAACAGGTGCGGAAATATTGGGCTTTGGGTGGTGCCTTTACAACATAACCCTATAGAGGTACTCTTGATGAAAGCAAGAATTGGCCTTGCTGTAACAAATGTTAATTATATGCCCGGTCAAACAGTTGTGGAAATATTGGTCTTTGGGTGTTGATGGCGCCTTCACACCGTAACCCTATAGAGGTACAGTACTCTTGATAAAAGCAAGAATTGGCCTTGTTGTAATAAATTGAAATTTAATGTCCCTTTCAAACAGTTGTAGAAAAAATGGTCTTTGGGTGTTGGTGGTACCTTCTCACCTTGAGCCTATAGAGGTACTCTTGATGAAAGCAAGAATTTGCCTTGTTTTAAAAAAAAGATAATTATTATACATTGTTTAGGCAGCTGAGGCAGAGAAATTTGCCTGCTGTACTTTACAGCTGGTGGTGTGCTGCTGGCAGATGTGCTGTCAGGACTCGTGACACCCTTTGACACCCTTTGCTATACCATCATCCCTGTCAGTGGAGGCTGCTGAGAGGTCATCATGAGATAAAGCGGGGGTAGACATAAAGGTTGAAGAGAAGAATTGTGTCTCTTTTGTGTGAATTTCAGGTGCTCTTGCCAATGGGATGAGTAGTAGGAGGTTAAATGCCTTTGCAATAATGTGGTACCCAAATGGCTGGTGTTTTTGCCACGTTTAATCTGCTTGCAGCAGAGATTGCAAATTGCAACAATGTGATCAGCTGCACATGTGCTAAACAAGTCCCACACAGCTGAGCTGTGGGAAGTGGGCCGGGAGATAACAGCTCCCCAATCTGATGGATTAGGATAGCTGCTCTCTACTCTTCCTTGACGGCTGCCTCTGAAGGACAATCTGCCTCGTTGGGGTTGTGCCTCCCCCTTACTTTCCTCCTCTGCTCTATCCAGGACCCAAGTTGCATCAGTGACCTCATCATCAGCATCCTGTCCATCCTCACCATCACTGGAGACAACTTGGCAATACACTGCGGCTGGGGGAACATGACTGCCAATTTGTTGTTTATCAGTGTTCTCCCCTCTTTGCAGGCTCATGTTACTCCCTTCCTCTACCTCAGAACAAACATCAGAATCAAGTAATGCCTGTGCATCATCAAGGCGCAAGTGGCTGACGCTGTGTTCAAATAATTCAGCTGAATCCTCCATGCTTGATGCTGGGGCTATGGCAGGAAAAGCTGTAGACAAGGAGGCAGAATAAGCCACACTGGCAGCTGCACACTAGTGTCAGCTTGGGTCATATAGGATGAGGAGGATGAGGATAGTTTAGTAAGCCAGACCACCACCTCCTCTAGACATGATGGGGAGGGGGCTTTTTACCCAAATGTAATAGAAACTGGGAAATGTGTGATTGGATGCACTTTATTGAATGAAAACTGGTGTTTGGTGCACATTAAATTTAAGACTGCTGCTGACAGAAATTTAAAAACACTGGGGCGTGGTCTGGCTGGGGCCAAAGATGGCTGCTTAGGCAAAGAGCTCCTGCAATCTGAGGACACAAATTTGCTTCCCCGGGGAACTTATGCACCCTACCACCATAGGTAAGCCAAATAGAAGTGCCTCTGCCACCCGGACATTGAAGGAGACCGTAACGCAGCTCAGTCGCAACATCACTGAGCTTTTCCATACCCTCCGCTCCGACAACCACAAGGCCTCGCAGGCCTCGCGGGCCTGGCAGGTCCTACTCGCCAAGCAATGGCTCAGACTCACAGACGGAGGGAGCAGACACACTGAGCGGACGATCAGCCTCTATGGTGAGCCTCTCTGACTTAAAGAAGGTGGCCTCTGATATTACTCATAATATCACCAACATCCTGTCGGCTGCGATCCTAGACCTGAAGACGGATATCCAGGCTGTCGCCACCCGCCTGACGGATGTGGAGCAAACCACACAGCTACATACTGCTGCAATAAGGCAAGTCCAGCGCATCTACGATTCACAACTTTCATATTTATTTGACCTTCACCGACAAGTCGAGGACCTCGACAATCGGGGTTGTAGACACAACGTGAGAGTCAGGGGGGTGCCCAAGGGTCTGGAAGCCGGCTCACTACCCCAAACAATATGCGCCATTTTTAATGAGCCGCTAGACCGTCCCGGGGATTCCCCCATCGAGATGGAGAGACTACATAGAGCCCTGAGGTCCCCTCCCCGTGACAACGAACCCCGAGGGACGTGATATGTTGTATAGTGAACTCTCCATTAAAGGAAGAGATATTGAGAAAGGTGAGGGAGAGAGGCCGCATACTGCACAACGGTACTGAAATCAAACTATTTCAGGATCTCTCCCCTACAACTTTGCAGAACAGGAGAGCTTTGCACCGTCTGCTGGAACAACTAAGATCCCGCAACATACAATACCGCTGGAAGTTCCCGTTCTGTCTGTCCGCCTCCCCGACAGAGCCATGGTGTCAGGGAACGGTCGGGCCACGGCATCGGCGCTTCCCCACGCGCCAACAAGGCAGGGTGGCACAGCGACGCTTACGGGGACGCGGCACGGCGGGTATGCACTCACGGGGGCACGGTAGTTCTCCCTTGCACGGCTAGGGGCTCGACCACACACATGGCGAGGCGCATCATGTGACCCTGACAGGCCTATAAAAAGGGCCATCATACCCTGGTACATTGCTGTTTATCTCTTCAGCTTCCTGTATCCTGTGCCTGAACCTGCTTCCTGTTTGTTTACCTGTTGTGACCCGGACTGAACTTGACCTTGCTGATCCTCTCCTGTGTTTGACTCCTTGGCTTGTCTCCTGGATACCTCTCTTGCAGTCTCCTGTGTTTGACCCCCTTGGCTTGTCTCCTGGATACCTCTCTTGCATTCTCCTGTGTTTGACCCTCGGCCTGCTCCTGGACTATCTCTGCCTGAAACCCTGAACCTGGTGCCTCCCTCTGAATGCCTTTCCTGTGTATGACCACGGCTTGCTTCCTCAGACTCCGGTACCCTCGGGACTTCCTTGGTGTTGGAACCTCGGCCTTCAGGCGTGCCAGAGCTCTGCCAGGCTTCTACTGCTGCAGTAACCAGGATCCTCCTTGCACGGGCATCCCAGCCTCCCAGACTCTTCAGTACACCTGCTGGCGACCAGTGCCTCTCCGTGCCCAGCGCCCACTGTTCCACCTCCAGGGGCATTGGGCACCTAGCTGCAAGGGGAGCCGTTCTCGGCAACTCGGCCTCGGTGAGTACCTGACAGTATACACAGCCATGTCAGAGGTCGACATAACAGGCTCACCCCTGGAAGCCCTCTGCCAGCAGGTGGCAGCTCTCACCCAGGCGGTTCAGCGCCTCCAAGATGGGTACTTTCAAATTGAGGGTCGCTTCCAGCATCTAACCACCTTTCCTGCTCCACCAGAGACCGCACCGCCAGCAGCCAGCAGCATCTCCTCTCCACCAGGCCAAGTCTTCCCTACACCCTCAATGGGACTGCCTTTTCCTGAACCCAAGGTTCCCCCACCTGAACGCTTTGCCGGTAACAGGAAGAAGTTCAGAGCATTCAAAAACGCATGTCTCCTGCATCTGGCCTTGCAGCCCAGGACCTTCCATTCAAACTCAGTAAAAGTAGGATTTGTCATCGCCCTCCTCTCTGATGAACCACAGTCATGGGCCCATGGCTTGTTGGAGCAGAAAAGCCTCTTGCTGGACTCAGTAGAGACCCTTTTTGAGGCCATGTCACAGTTATACGACGACCCCCAGCGTTCCACCACGGCTGAGGCTACCCTACACTCCCTGGCCCAGGGGAAAAGGCCAGTAGTGGACTATATTGTGGACTTTCGTAAATGGTCCAGCAATACCAGCTGGAATGAGGCTGCTCTCAAGTACCAGTTCAGATTGGGCCTCTCTGAAATCCTAAAGGACGAACTGGTCCAGGTGGACTTACCGGCCTCCCTGGAAGAACTGGTCCAGCTGGTTACCAAGATTGACCGACGCCTACGGGAGCGCTGGGCTGAACGTTTTCAGTCCTCCAGGCCCTCGTGGATGCTACCTCGGGTACCACCTGTGGCTGCACCCGCTCCAGTACCAACTTTCCTTCCAGTCAGTGAGCTGATGCAGCTGGGGCTAGTTCGCGCTCCTCTCACCCCAGAAGAAAGACTCCGTCGTCGTCAAGCCAACCTATGCCTGTACTGTGGCGAAATGGGTCACTTCCTGTGTCCGGTGAGACCTAGTAAGTGCCAACCTCGTGCAACTGACTCTGGGGCCTGTAGTTGTTTTATGGCCTTAACCTTGGCTCAGCACCTACGCATCCCACTTCACACCAAGAAGCACCAACTTCTTAGCCACCTGGCCAATGGTTCCACACCCTGCTCCGGCCCAGTGACCCAAGAGACTGAACCCATCATTACAGCTATGGAATCCGGGCACCGTGAACTTCTTCGCTTTGATGTCATCCACTCCCCGATGTTTACAATCATCTTGGGGTTCCCCTGGTTGCAGGCACATAATCCACAGATCTGCTGGGACCAAAAGAAGGTGCACTTCACCTCTGCTTACTGCTCACAACACTGCCTCCTGCCAACTTCCAACCTGGGCACCCCCTGTTTAACTATACAGACCAGTCCCGAGAACCTGCAGCACGTCCCTCCTGCCTATCATGACTTCCTGGATGTCTTTGACAAGAAGAAAGCCGACTGCTTACCGCCCCATCTGCCTTATGACTGCCCCATAGACTTATTACCGGGCTCCGAAATTCCCTTTGGGCGGATCTTCCCCCTGTCAGAGACTGAACTAGAGACTTTACGCACCTACATCGATGAAAACGTAAAAAAAAAAATTTTCGACCATCCTCTTCTCCAGCCGGCGCAGGTATCTTTTTCGTTGAAAAGAAGGATGGCTCCCTCCGGCCCTGTGTGGACTACAGAGAACTAAATAAGGTCACCATAAAGAACAGGTACCCACTTCCACTCATCCCTGAGCTGAACGAGTCTTCACCAAGCTAGACCTCCGGGGAGCCTACAATCTGGTCAGGATCCGAGAAGGGGATGAGTGGAAGACGGCTTTCAGGTCCAGGTTTGGGCACTTCGAGTACCTGGTCATGCCCTTCGGGCTCTGTAACGCTCCTGCCACGTTCCAGCACCTGGTCAACGACATCTTACGTGAGTATCTCGATAACTTTTTGATTGTTTACCTTGACGATATTCTTATCTTCTCCAACACACTAGAGCTCCATCGTACCCACGTCAAGAATGTCCTGCTCATCCTGAGACAACACGGGCTCTACCTGAAAGGAGAAAAATGTGAATTTGAGAAAGGTACCATTCAATTCTTGGGCTTCATCATATCCACAGAAGGGATCTCAATGGATCCGCAAAAGGTCAATGCCATCCAGGAGTGGCCGACCCCTTCAGATAAACGAGCAGTACAGCGATTCGTTGGCTTTGCCAACTTTTATTGCCGATTCATCAAGGGGTTCTCTGCTACCATCTCCCCTATCACCCAACTTACCCGTCACCAGTCTAAGTTCCAATGGACCCAGCAAGCCCAAGGGGCTTTCGAAGAATTACAAAGACTTTTTATCTCAGCTCCTATCCTGCAACACCCGGATCCCAGCATTCCCTACGTGCTGGAGGTGGATGCCTCCGAATCGGCTATTGGCGCCATCTTGTGCCAAAGAAGTGGTCCAAAAGCCCTTCTCCACCCAGTAGCCTTTGCCTCACGTAAGCTCAGCCCCCCCGGAGAGGAATTACGATGTCGGGGACAGAGAGCTTCTAGCCATTAAATTCGCCCTGGAAGAATGGAGGTACCTGCTAGAAGGGGCGCACCAACCAATAACGATTTTCACGGGCCATCGTAACCTGGAGTACTTGCGGGCAGCTAAGCGTCTTAGACCCCGGCAGGCACGGTGGGCCCTCTTCTTCTCCAGGTTCAATTTCCACATTACTTACCGCCCTGGCTCGAAGAACGGGAAGGCTGACGCCCTTTCCCAGATGTTCCCCGAAAATGACATACCGCCCGAACCCGCAACCATCCTGTCTCCCCATAACTTCTTACAGATAATACAGCCTGACCTAAGGGCCTCCATCAAACAAGCCACTAACCTACTACAGGGAGATACAGTTCCGCCCCTGGAGAGGAGGGACGGCCTACTATGGGCACATAATAAGATTTTTATCCCACCTTCGGTGAGACTCCAGGTCCTACAGACTCTGCACGACCACAAGATGTCCGGGCACTTTGGCACCCAAAAGACAGCCGATCTAGTCAGTCGCTCCTTCTGGTGGCCAAGATGGAGGAAAGACTGTAAAGACTATGTACAGTCCTGCACCACCTGTCAACGCAGCAAGGGTTCCAACCGCAAGGCCTGGGGACTTCTGAGACCTCTCCCCATCCCTGAACGCCCCTGGAGAGAAATCTCAATGGACTCTATTGTAGACCTGCCGCCTTCCGATGGATTCACGACCATCCTAGTGATCGTAGATCGCCTTTCCAAAATGGCACACTTCCTGCCAATGCAGGGTACTCCTTCTGCGGCTTCCACAGCAAACACCTTCATCAAGGAGATAGTAAGGTTACACGGGGTCCCCGCCAACATTGTGTCTGACAGAGGGGTGCAATTCACCTCTAAATTCTGGAGAAATCTCTGCAAAGCCTTGGAAATCAAGAATTCCCTATCCTCTGCCTATCACCAGCAAAGCAATGGCCAAACCGAGCGTACCAACCAGACGCTGGCGCAATACCTCCGCTGTTTCTGTTCCCACTCTCAGGATAACTGGTCTTCTCTTCTCCCATATGCAGAATTTGCTTACAATAATTCCATACACTCCACCACCAACCAATCTCCGTTCTGGGCCAACTACGGCTTCCATCCCTCCTCACTTCCAGATCCGGTACTTGAAGTTTCTATCCCTGCAGTCCGGGAACGGGTGAAAGCGATCCAGGATAACTTCTCCCTAATCCAGGAGACAATGAAGAAGGCTCAGGAGGACTATGAAAAACACTACAATCGGGGACGGAAGGACTGCCCAAAGTTCTGCGTCAGGGAGAAGGTATGGCTATCCACCATCAACCTGAAGCTGCCATACCCTTCCCGGAAACTTGGGCCCAAATTCATCGGTCCTTTCGAGGTCAAGAGGGTCATCAACCCTGTTGCTTTCGAGCTGGCTCTACCCCACACTTACAAGATTCACCCAGTATTCCATGCCGCCCTGCTGAAGCCCTTGGCCCCCAACCTGTTCAACGGAAGAGCTCTGCCACCACCTCCTCCAGTGGAGATCGAAGGGGAGGAGGAATTTGAAGTGGAGGAGATCTTGGATGTCAGGAAGAGGGGCAACCTACTCCAATACCTCGTGAAATGGAAGGGGTATCCCCCCGAAGACAATTCCTGGGAGCCTTCCCATAACATCCATGCCCCCCCGGCTGTTACGAGACTTTCACAGGAGACATCCTGGCCCATCAACCAGGTTGGGCATCTGAAGGCTGCCCATTGGGGGGGGCACTGTCAGGGAACGGTCGGGCCACGGCATCGGCGCTTCCCCATGCGCCAACAAGGCAGGGTGGCACAGCGGCGCTTACGGGGACGCGGCACGGTGGGTATGCGCTCACGGGTGCGTGGTAGTTCTCCCTTGCATAGTAATGCCTCACATCGCGCGCACACACTTGCTCCAGCTCGTTCCCGGCCGTGCTCACGCACGGCTAGGCACTCGACCGCGCACACGGCAAGGCGCATCATGTGACCCTGACAGGCCTATAAAAAGGGCCATCATACCCTGGTACATTGCTGTGTATCTCTTCAGCTTCCTGTATCCTGTGCCTGAACCTGCTTCCTGTTTGTTTACCTGTTGTGACCCGGACTGAACTTGACCTTGCTGATCCTCTCCTGTGTTTGACCCCTTGGCTTGTCTCCTGGATACCTCTCTTGCAGTCCCCTGTGTTTGACCCCCTTGGCTTGTCTCCTGGATACCTCTCTTGCATTCTCCTGTGTTTGACCCTCGGCCTGCTCCTGGACTATCTCTGCCTGAAACCCTGAACCTGGTGCCTCCCTCTAAATACCTTTCCTGTGTATGACCACGGCTTGCTTCCTCAGACTCCGGTACTCTCAGGACTTCCTTGGTGTTGGAACCTCGGCCTTCAGGCGTGCCAGAGCCCTGCCAGGCTTCTACTGCTGCAGTAACCAGGATCCTCCTTGCACGGGCATCCCAGCCTCCCAGACTCTTCAGTACACCTGCTGGCGACCCGTGCCTGTCCATGCCCAGCGCCCACTGTTCCACCTCCAGGGGCATTGGGCACCTAGCTGCAAGGGGAGCCGTTCTCGGCAACTCGGCCTCGGTGAGTACCTGACGGATCTTTTAAGCTTACATAAATGTAAGTGCATACCGACAAAGTTTATGTTGTGGAAATCCCACCCGTTCCAGTTACTTTCGGTTTTTCGTTTGTTTTACCTGTTTTTTCTGCTCTGCTGGCACTGAGCCCCAATCTATCTCCGTCATGACATTGTCCCTGGCGATTATACCGCAATCACCGTGGAAATGCAATGAGACCGCCCTGATGCCCCTGAACTCTGACCCTGCAACGAGCTAAGGTGCTCTCATGTGAACTCATACAAACTCACGCCGAGAACACATCTTCCCTATGAGCCTAGAACATGCTCCCTGCAGCTCACTGTCTACCCTCAATTATACAGCATTGGGAACTTTCAACAAAGGTTTTGACCATATTTTCACTCAGAGTCCTGCTTCCATACACCCGACTCCCTCCCCCCCTTTTTTTTATTTTTTTTATTTTATTATTATATATATATAGACATATATTAGATCTGACTGGCTGACTACCTATGCTTAAGCTGGCTTGCCCCATGGATCGCTGATGCAACTTTATCTACTGCACCTTCCTCTATACTGGTGGAGCCTGTCACTACATCCATATAAAATAGTGATTCATAGGGGCAAAATTGTCCCTTTACACATCTAATGTCTGCCCTGTCTAAATTCAATATTACCAAGACTAAACATCGGCGACCCATTGGCATCCCACAATTTGATACCCACAGTAAGGAGGAACCTGGCTCTAGCTAAATGTATATGTCGATTGAACCTCAAGGAGGGAGGGGTCTTATCTGGTCATCTTTCTGATGTCCTTTATAATTTGTTTCCCCATACCTTTTATATTTATTTATATACTTTTATTCATTTTACTGGTTCTATCTCACCTCTATGCTCAAAGAAGTGAGAAAGACATTTTGTTCTTAAGCTGCAGGAGATGGTTAATTTCCTATCCAGATTCAATTCTGAGCCCGGCTCTAGATTACAAATTTTTGATCTGAAATCCCCAGGGGCCCTCACACATGACATTCTCATCCGCCCAGGGCTGGGTCATCAACAGAAGCTGTGCCCTGGAGGGTCGGGGATGTGCCTCCAACCATGCACATGACAAGTATCTCAGAGGGCCACCGGGGATACCCTGCCTAAGTATCAAACATCAAGAATTACTCGTTCTCTAAGCCCTAAAAGGCTAGATTATGTTTAAAATACTGGGGCTACCTGCTATTTAATCGAGATTACATATTGCAGAAATACTGTTTGAAACTGTGTAAAATTGTATGACACTCACAGTATAATGACTAAAGTGATTTCTTAGTAGTCTTAATATCTTTGATATTTAAAACAAGTAGAAAGGCGCAATGTCACAGTACCTCATTTCCTAATAGTCCAAAGGGGCAGGGTATATATGTAGAGATATACAATACATGAGTCTGTCAGGGCTGCCACCGAAAGGGCCAGAAGCCAGGTCCAAAAAGAGCTTAAGAAAAACAAGGAGAGGCGTGCCTCTGAGTATGTATCACAATTTAATTTATTAAAAAAACAATATCCACTCACATGATAAACTGCAA